>ML806414.1:40048-70364 GCA_009831015.1 Picea engelmannii
ACATCTATGAGATCTGGCGAAAGACTCAACTTGAAGGGAGAGGTGATTGTTTCATTTTTTAACGAGCTTGACATAGGAAAAGAACTATGCTCAAGGTTCCAGGTTCGATCCCTAGATTGTTGTTTCATTTTTTAACGAGCTTGCCATAGAGAAGAGAAACTATGCTCGTGACATGCCCCCAGCATGAAAGCTAGTGGCCTCTGTTTCATTTTTTAACAAGATTGCCACAGAGAAGAGAAAATATGCTCGTGACCTCTGTTTCATTTTTTAATGAGCTTGCCACAGAGAAGAGAAACTATGCTCAAAGTCTCTGTTTCATTTTTTAACGAGCTTGCCACAGAGAAGAGAAACTATGCTCGTGGTGCCCCCAGCATGAAATCTAGTGGCCTCTGTTTCATTTTTTAATGAGCTTGCCACAGAGAAGAGAAACTATGCTCGTGATGCCTTCTTGATCATGGATTCCAAGAGGATAATGCTCTGGAAGGATACTATGTCAAGGGACAAAACTCGGTCATGGCCTCCAGGAGATCTTCACTGGATGGAAGATAATCACTCGAGGGGGAACACATGTCGAGGGTCACGATAGGAGAAAGAAGATCGAGCTCCAATAACCCTACCGAAGAGATCACCATGTCAACTACCGGATCCAAATCGTCAGAAGTTGAGGTCATGGGAGACAACGCCACATAATTGACATGCGGTGGGGGCGATATTGTCTGCATATAAGAACGATTTAGGGAGGTAACCCGGTCAGGGCCCATGAATGAAAGTTGATCAATAGTCACAATTCCTCCATCGTGAGGGAAAGATATCACACGGAAAAGGGTGGATACAATAGCTTTCATAGCATAGACATAATCTCGCCCAAGGAGTAAAGAGAAATCCAAGGGGTCTCGGACTACCATGACATTGATAAAGACAGTTTTCCCTCCCAAATTTACAGGAAACTGAGGAAGGATCCCTAAAGGTTGACTAGTTCTTCTGTTAAAAGCTAATAGATTCTGTGTAACCGGTGCAAGTTGAGGACAACCCAAAGCGTACCAAGCAACAGAAGACAAAATACTAACGGACGCACCTTCATCTATCAGCGTTTGAGGGACGTCCCGACCACGAACCTGTACTGTAATCTGGAAAGGAATGTGGGAGGGAAGACGAGGTCTAGGTAGTGCACCCCAATCAAAAAGGATGGCTTCAATACTTGGAGGGGGTTCCACAGGAGGAGGAGGAATTCCCCCAGGCACGGTAGAGTCAGTATTAACGAGAAAAACATGGGTAATATCGGGTTTACTCTCTAGAAGGAGAGTAGGATTGACCGATGATTGGATCGGATCAATCGATGGTGGACTGAGATAGACCATGTTGGCACTCTTCAGAGGAAGAGTGGGACTGACCGAGGAAGGGACTGGATCAGCCACTTTGGCACTCATCAAAGGAGGAGTGGGATCGACCGATGGTGAAATTGGATCAACCACTTGAGTTTCATTCTCCAAAGGAAGAATGGGGTCAATGGGTGGAAACGGATCGACCACTTTGGTGTCACTCTCTTGATGAAGAGTGGGGCTGATCGATGACAGAACTAGATCAGCTACTTGGGTTTGTGGTTCAATCGAGGAGGAAACTAGATTGACCACCTGATCAACTGGACTAACCGAGGATGGAACCGGATTGACTAGTCCATCAACCAATGATGGGTTGGAGGAAAGCTTACGATAACCTTTCGAAAGTTGAAGTTTTTCCAAAAGAGAAGAAGCCTCGTCCAGACAAGGACAAAGGTGAGAGTAATGATTACCTTTACATAACATGTAAGGGAACTTGACAGTTTTCTTCTTCTTACCAACCTTAACATCACTAGTTGACGGGGTATCATCGACATGACCGATAGAGGCCGATGACGTAGAGGACCACATTTCTAAGACCTGGGTAAGACCGGGACAATCCCCCAGAAAGTGGTTACCCTTACAAAGGCTGCAAGGGAATTTGGGTTTTGGATTGTTCCTTTCAATCTTGTTGATCTCATCAACACTCCCAGTACTATTAATAGTAACTGGTTTCTTAGAGCCAACATCTGATGTTGTTGGGGTCTTGGTCCTTTTCGGGCTCTTCTTCTTCTTCTCTTTCCGTTTCTTCTTCTTCTGATCAACCTGGCTACTTGCTTTAGAGCTTTCACTAGGTGAAGAAGGATAAATGGAAGGAGACTTAATGGGCGAAGACGACGAAAATTCAACATGAGGTTGATGTGTGGGTGGTGTATTGACATCTAAAGTATTAGGTGCAACTGAAACATTGGGAGGATTTGGGATCACCGGAGTGGGGAACAACCAAACTGGTAATCCTATAGTGAGTCCTGGAAGACTCAGTGTGGCAACATATGGAGGACCAAAGTTTCCAAACGAAGGAAAAGTATAAGGTTCCCCAGGAGAAGGGGTTCCTCCATTGGTACTCCCAGGATTCGACGCCATTAACACTGACTTGACCTAAGTAAAAGAAACAGCACACGCTAAGAATCTAAGAATCACAACCAAGCAAACAGGACCTTCTTTCGATGATCGTACTAGTTGGTGATGAAATCCAACGTCGCGTGATCAAGTCCAGAAGGGACGGGGATAGGGTGGAACAGTTACAATGGCGACCTGCTTAACGGACTTACGCCTTGGTGCAAGCTTCCATGCAGTAATTGTGGATTTACCCTCCAAGGAGCCCGAGTGAGTTTGACCAATGTCTGTTCCAGGTATAGTGAGACTTCCCGTCACCGTCACCTTGCGTAAGAACCTAAAGATTATGGCCACTAAGGTTACCAATTCACAGTCAGCCCCTGGGCGGGAACAGTCGACAGTTCAATCCGAACGTACCGGCAGGGTATCAAGCCCGAAACCAACTAAGAAGCTTCCACGCAGTAATTGTGGATTTACCTCAAAGTGATCCCCATAATACGATCCGACCACCACAAACAGTTAAACCATGGAGGGTTAGTCCCCGTAGCTTACCTGAATGCAACCTCGTGCGTAACCCCTGTGTCAGAGGGGGATCCCAGGCAGACTTATACGATAACTGGATTTTCTCTCCCTAACTCAGGATTCTAATGTTTGTTTTAGAAACTTTGGAGAGTTATGCTCACAGCCTAATCCAAAGTACTACACCTATTCTACTATTGGTGGAGGATTCTAGCTAAGAAAAAGTTCTAGATAAATTTTAATTAACGTTGATTTTTATGGCTGTTCTTTACGCAAAGGGGTGCATGGAAGTGAAACAAACGAAATTATGACTCAGGCCGAAAGAATGCATCGATCATGATAAACAGTCATTTTCTTTCGATGAACATCTAGCCAAGGGAGAGAGATAGTTCTTTCACTAACAAGCACAACTACGGAATGCTCTCAAACAATTCTTTTTCTCAATCAAATCCTAATGTGATGTAAAAACTTTTAAATGCCTTCTAATATGCTCAATCAATCATGAAGATATCTTTATTGTTTGCGTATGGATGATGATCAATACAATCACAATGCCTATCTTTGCTAGTTATCTTCTTGGTATGAATGAAAACCAAACTAGCATAAGCAAGAGTCACAGAAACAATACACCCTTCGTAGTAATCAAACGAAAAAGCGAAGGAAAGGAAACAATCAAAGAGAAAACAAAAATTTTACACCCAACAAGCAAAAATTGAAGAACAATGACCTCAACTGAAATCAAGATAAGAGGTTTGTAGGCCTTTGATGACCTTCACCAGGGTTTTACTCAGCTGATGAGAAGAGAAAAACAAAGCATGGGTTTCGAATTTCACTCAACAGGGAAAAAATTCAATGAAAAAGGCGAAGAAGGCTACAAGATCCAATCGACAAGGTATTTATCCTTCAAAAAGACAGATGTCAAGGCTAAAAAGGAAGAAAAATTGACTCACAAGATCACTCAGCAGAAGAGCCACAGAGGCAAACCCTGAAAAATGCAATTATGGAGGGTGTTTTTGGCCAAAAGGGGGCTGGCGCTCTGTTGCTGATCTGAAAATAGAAGGTTGACTTGTTATGCTATGCAAGCACCCTCTACCTCATAAAATAAATCTTAACAGGACCTTGCTTCATGTGTTCAATTATGCAAGAGGGTTTATGTGTTAAGTTCTTGGTTCTTCTTTGCAAAGTTCATGTGTGAGGAATGTTCTTTTAAATGCTTAATCATGTGTTATAAATCAATATATAGCAATAAAAAGTGCAGCAAATAACACATCAAAATCACAGCAATACCAAGATGATAAAGGAGTTCACCCCTCTCTGGGCTACATCTCCTTGAGCCTCCTTCAATGGACTTGGCTCTCTGGGATTAGTTTGTCAAATTTCTTTTACAAGTTGCTGCTCAACTCCAATGGATTTACAGACTGTACCATTGGGTTTAGAATACATAAAAACCCCAAAATTGACTGTTAGAACTCTGAAAATGGACAATGGCTCATCCAACAATGACCTCTTCTACATGTGACCTCCAAGCTTCCCAAAATGAGCTTCAATGAGGCAAAAACACCTGTAAAAGTCCTCCAATGGATCTGAAACCTATCCCTAAATGTTCAGAGCATAATAAACAGTCAATAATGACTATTCAGTCTCAGAAAATGAATATGTGCTCATCTGAGCAATGCCTCAAACAATGAGGGCTTTAAGGCTCCCTGGAGATTCCTCAAGCTTCAATGGTTAAAAACCTTCATAAGGAGTCTTCAAATGCCTTTGAAAACATCACCAATGGACTCAAAACGTCCAAAAACCCCTAGCTGGGCTTTTACAGCTCCTCATTTGGCCAAAAATTGAAGAAGTTATGCATTCTCCATTTTTCTCCTTCAAGCATGTTGTAACCTGTTCGCCATTTCGCACCTGTGGAAAGTGAACCTAGCTCCAGGCATTTTTCGTCACAAAACTCAGCACACCACGTGCGCCCCGCAATTGGTGTCAAAATGTCTAACGGTTAGGGAACTAAGCCCCCGAATCACGGAGGTGATGGGCGCATGAGGCCATGTGGCCAAGTTCTCCGCGCATGAAAAGGGCTAAGTTGCCAGGTTGAACCAAGTTTTGACATGTGGCGGGCGCACATGTAAACCGTTTGAAACCCAAATGGAAACCCCGCGCGTATAAAAAGCTGGTCATATACATATAACCGTTTGGTATAAACCAAACCCCGCACGCCAATATACATATATGGTCATGTTAAAATGTTACAAAACCGTGGGTAATAATTTTAATAACCCGCGCACCATTTTAAACAATGGTTATAATAACCATTTAAAAATTTAACCACGTGCTATGTATACACATATGGTCACATGGAAAACATTTAATATAACCGCGGCTCCAAATTGAAATATACCCCGCGCCCATTTAAACGGAGGGTATGGTCATGTTATAAACCCATACGACCGGGCTCCCAACACAACACCACTCCCGCGCGTATGGCACATGACATATAGTCACATGTGGATGCATATAACGGTGGGTTTAAACCATACTCCACGTGCATTATAAATATGATTACGGTGACATATATCAACCCATGGAACCGGGGTCAGGGCTAAGCCCTGGCCCGACCCCCCTTTTCAAATAATACAATGCACCCAAATAAATACATATGCGCGGACACATATGATAAGAAATACTTGGCGGACTAATGGTTAGCGGACTTGATGTAAAAATTTGGAATGGTGGGGGATGTCCAGGGGTCAAACCCCGGGGCCTCCATATAACCTTTTTTTTAAACCACACAAACCCAAACAACTAATAAATGGGTGCCACGTGGCGGCCCTTGATTGGGCCACGTGGCACTATGCCATTTGCCCGAAGTCTGCCACGTGTTCAAATATAATTGGCCCACCAGCAATCAGTCAGAAATTGCCACATCAGCAATTGCCAAGTCACCGTACGGACACCTACGTCATCTGTACGGTCGCCACGTCAGTTGTACGGCCTGCCCAATCAGCATCCCCTTTTTTTACCTGTTTGGCCCGACGAACAGATCGCGATAACTTCTCCATACGGACTCCGTTTGCGAAAGTAAATATACCGCCGGAATCAGGAGAACAATACGGACGAAATGATACTGTTTTCGTTGCATTATGAGCACTTTGAAAATTGAGCAAATTTTAGCCCCTTGGTTCAGATTCTGATCAGTTGCCAAGGGCAAAGAGCATTATAGTGCTCTGTGTAAGGCTGCTAGAAGCGCTGGCGTTCTGATAACACTAGGTCATGGGCGCCAGGGTCTAAAAGTCCCAGAAATGTCAAGAAATTTCAAAAATTGAGATCTGAGCTTAACAAATATGCTGAATGTAACAAGGTAAGGAGCCAATCAGCTCATGAAACTAATCAAAGAGGGGTAAAATAGGTCTGAAACAATCAAGGGACAGAACAAGGTCAATGAGGAGAAAAATCAAAACAAGAGGTTTCGATTCGAGGCTATCTCCCCAGTGGAGTCGCCAGTTTCCGTTGTAGGAAAATCTGCCTACGGACAAGTAGATCGACCTCTAGAGTTTGACCTTAACCCTAGACAGAAAAATGATTATCGTGGACACTGAATTCCTTTCAAATCTATCTAAGCCTAATGCATGAGAAGGGAGAATAACAGAAGTACCTTTTAATCGACGTTTGTCCCTGCACGCTCCGAGTTGCGCTCCAATCCTTTTGCTCCTCGCTGAGGTCTGTGGACAAAACAAGATACGACCACTTCCTACTCTATTGACATTAGCTTGAAAACATATCTATCACTAAATGATAAGTTCATGTAGTATCAGACACGAACTAGAAAGAAACAGGCCAAGTGTGTCATATTAATGAGAATGACGACAACAGTACTTACAATCGTAGATGCGAATGCGACAGCTTCGTCAAGTCCTCTTCATCCAACCCTTGCCTGAGAGATCCACAACCTAGATAACAACAGCTTCACTGATCACTTCTCTTTGGCTGACTGTCAGTTTCCTCCAAGATCATAAGTTTCATATGTTCAGTTCTTCCCTCCCACCACTTATGAGATCATAAGTTTGGTGTGATTCTTCATTTTGCAGTCCATACCACTCATGAGATCATAAGTTTGGTATGATTCTCTCTTTCTTCCTTTTTCTTTTCACCATTAGAAAGATTTCTTATATAGCCTTGGAGAGGCTTTAACCACTTGAGATATCCTTGGGGAAGTTGAGGATTTTCCTCCTTCAGTTGAGGATCTGCCCTAGGATCATGGCTGGACTAGGGATTCGAATCCAACTGCTTTCCACGAATGAAAAGATGCTTCCCCCATTCATCTCAACAGCTTAACAACTGCCCAGAATAGGTAGCGCTCCCTCAAAAGGGCCATCAGAGAATTGTAGCGCTCCCTAGTAAGCTTTAGGGGGCGTCAGCGCTCTCAAAATCTATAGCGCTCCCTCAAAAGGGCCAGGGGAGCGTTATAATGCTCCTTGACAGTGTATTGGGGAGCGCCAGCGCTCCGAGATAGTATAAGGGGGAGCGCTCCTCTCCAAAACTCAGTTTTTTGGGTGCTTTCAGATGGAAAAAGGTTGTTTGACTTCAGTAGATCAGTTCTCCTCATTCAAAACAGTCATGTGAGATGTTATAAGTGTCTCCTTAGTTTCGTTATCATGACAGTATGTTTGAACATCCTTTGCGACACTAGTGACCAACTTGCGACACTTACGGCAATTGAGAGGGACAATGCGACACTTATCCAGCTGAGCAATTTTGCCGTGTAACAATTAGTATCATAGTGGTTTCCTTCATCGCATTATAATCACTGGAAGGAAGATTCTATGAAACCAAAATGGATCAACACGAAGGGATGTACTCAAACACAACTTCACTATTCAAAGGAGATAACTATGCATTCCAGATTATAAGAATGAGAAGTTACCTAATGAAACTAGGATGCGATTTCTATATATCTGTGATAAAGGGTTATGATGTACTATAAACTTCTACTTCAGACACAACTGCAAATAAACTCTGCAATGATAATTCAAGAGCTATAAATGCAATTTTGGGTGGATTAGAAAATAATGTATTTGTGAAATTCATGCATTGTAAATCAACAAAAGATATTTTGAACAAACTACAAATCATCTATGAACGATATGCCAAAGTCAAGTAAGAAAATATTCAAACGTATAGAGGACAATTTGAAATCTTGAAGATAAAAGAAGAAGAAAACATTGCAGAATATCTTCTAAGAGTAGATGAAATTATAAACAAAATTAGATGACTAGGAGAAGAATTAGATGACAAAATAGTAATCCAAAATGTACTAATATCACTCCCAATGAGATATGATCCCAAAATATCTACCTAGGAAGATCAAGAGAATCTTGAAAATCTCACAATGGATGAACTACATGGGATTATCACAACCTATGAAATGAGAACAAGACAAGAAAAACCTTCAAAAGATGAAACAACCTTCAAAGTATCAAAAGGAACTAAAAAATATGAACATGTATCGAATGAAAGTAGCTGAGACAAATCCAATGAGGAAGAAGAAAAATTCATTAAAAAACTTAAGAAAGGATCTAGCAAATACAAAGAGAAGTTACCTTTCAAATGCTTTAATTGTGGAAAAATTGGATACTTTACTTCCAAATTTCCTTATCCCAAGGAAAAATATAGTGATGATGAAGAATATTACAATCAGAAAGAATATTAAAAGAGTAAATCCCAATACAAAAATAAATTCTATAAGAAAAGGAAAAAAAATTATTCTAAGGAAGACAGTAGCTCATCTGACATGAGTGAAGATGACTATATAGAGGCTCTATTTATGGGAATAAAAACTCAAACTGACACTACTAAAGATAATAATTATGAAAATGAAGAAATTCCAAAAGATGAAGGAGAAGTTGATCTTGGATGAGAACTCATTAGGGCCCTCTAAGAACTAATAAGATATAGAAAGAAGAACAAATCATTAAAAGAAAAAATGTTAGATTATAAGGAAGAACAAAAATAAAGAGAAGAAGAAGTTTCAAAAATAATCAAGAAAGATGAACAGGTCATTATTGATTTAAAAACTCAACTACAATAAGCTAAAAGAATTTAAGAAATCTCAAGTAAATGACTTAATGAAAAGAAACAAAACTGTGAAAAATTAGAGGCTCAAATAGTTCTTCTAAGAAGGAAACTTGAAAAATGCACTAACCTTTCAAGGTTTAAAAGTAGCTCAAAAATATTGGATGGCATCCTTAACAGTCAAATACCATCAAGTAATAAAGCTAGACTAGGTTATGATCACGAGGAAACTAATAAAGGCTTAAAATCTGAGATACAAAAAAGTGATAAAAATACAAAGAATTATGTAGTTTCCCTCCAGAGCTCCTTCAAAATAGAAAAGAACCAGATAAAGAATGAATATACTCAACAAATATCTACACTCTCTCCAAAAATAAATGAGTACAGAATAAATAATACTCCAAGAAGAACTCCTCCAAAAGGTTATCAACAACTCTTTCTTGGCTACTATTTTTCTTCTCATAATTTTGGGCATAAATCATTAGACTGTATAAATTATAAAAAGAACTATCATAAAAGTGTTCAAGGATATGGCCTTAGGAACAACAATTCTTGTAGCAATCAAAGGAGTAGAAAATATAATTCATTTTCTCCACTACTAGATTACAACATTTAATGTTACAAATGTAACAATTACGGTTATAAAGTTAGTAATTGCAAATTATTAGAATGTACCATCAAGACAAACACTTCAAATTTTCTAAAAGAAAAACATAAGAAGATATGGAAAGAAAAACAAAAGGAAACAAAATGTAAGGTAACATTGTATGCCAAAGATAAAAGAAATCAATGGTATGTCAACAATGGGTGTTCAAAACATATGACATGAGATCAAAAAAAATTCCTTGGACTAAAAAAAAGGAGAAGAAAGGAAATGTTAAATTTGGAGATGATGTCTCTACCAAAATACTTGGTAATGGGACATTCAGTCTGGGAAATGACAGAACTAAAGAAGAAAATTTCCTATTAGTTTAAAATTTGAAACCTAATCTCCTTAGTGTGAGACAAACATGCGATGAAGGACACATTCTCATTTTTTACTCTAAAAAATGTGAGATTAGAAAAGAAGACTCTGGAAAATTAGCAGTTACTGGAACAAGGACACCAAACGATGTTTATATATTAAATAGTGAAAAAGAAGAAAAATGTTCCATGAGTCAAATAGATGAAAATTGGCTATGGCATAGAAGAATGGGACACATAAATTTTGATAATCTTGTAAAAGTAAGTAACAAGCAAGTTGTGAGAGGTATGCTAAAAATTATAAAACCTTCAAACCCTGGTTGTAGTCACTTCCAACATGGGAAGCAGAAAAAAGTAAGATTCAAGACAAAAGAGTATTCTACCTCAAAACCATTAGAACTTGTTCATACTTACCTATGTGGGCCAACAAGAACAAAGAGTATACAAAGAAAATATTATTTTATTTTATTCATTGATGACTATACTAGAATGACTTGGGTGTGTTTTCTTAAAGGAAAATAAGAAGATTTTGAAAAATTTAAACCTTTCAAATCACTATATGAAAATGGGACTAGTCTCAAAATCACGTGTTTTAGTTTAGACAATGGAGGGGAAGTTACTTACAAAACATTCAATAAGTTTTGTGAAACTCACAGAATCAAAAGAGCCTTTTCTACTCCATGGAATCCTTAACAAAATGGAGTTGTTGAAAGGAAAAATCAATTGTTCAAGAGGTAGCCATAACTATGCTAAATGAAGCCAAGATACTGGATATATATCGGAGAGAAGCAATGTATACAACTGTATACATACTTAATAGAGGAAATATTAGAGGTAACTATGAAAAAACACCATATGAGTTATGGTATGGTAGGCCAACATCAATTAAGCACTTCAAATTTTTTGGTAGAAAATGCTACATAAAGAGAGATGATGATAACCTAGGAAATGTTGATTCCATAACTGATGAAGGCATATTTCTTGGTTACTCATCCACCAAAAAGGCCTATATATTTTATAATCTAAGGATACACAAGATTGTGGAAAGTTCAAATTTAAAAGTGGATGATGTAAAAACAAAAGGGATCAAATCTCAAGTTAATCAACAAATTGATGAAATAATAAGAGATGATGATGATGATGAAGAAAGTGTAAATATACAAGAGGAAGACTCACAACATGAACATAAAATGAAGAATAAGAATCACAATAAAACACAAAAGAAGAATCACAATAAAACACAAAAGAAGAGTCACCAAGACAAGATACAAAACACCATCAAGGAGAGTACAAAGAGATCATTAGGAAAGTATAATCATTGGTAATAAAAGTGTGAGTTGAAACAAGAAGAAAACTAATGTACAAATAAGAAAACTCCTTTCTATCCTTAATATAAACCAAAACATTTGCAGAGGATAGTAAATATGAAGACTAGATCAAAGCCATGAATGAAGAGCTGGATCAATTAGAGAAAAAACATACTTGGGAACTTGTCCCATGACCAAACAATAAAAATGTGGTAGGGAGTAAATTGATTTTTAAAAATAAATTTATTTGGTCGAGTTATAAGAAATAAATCAAGATTGGTGTGCAAAGGGTATGCACAAGCATAAGGGATTGAGATTGAAGAAACCTTTGCTGAAGTTTCAATATTGGAAGCCATCATATTATTTCTATCATACTCGTGCTTTAAGAATTTTAAAGTCTATCAGATGGATGTAAAGTTCACATTTCTGAATGGAGACCTAACAAAAGAATTCTACACAAAGCAGGGAGGAGGATTTGAACAACCAGGAAAAGAAGAACAAGTGTATATATTGAAGAAGGCACTCTACGGCTTTAAACAAGCACCCAGAGCATGGTATGAAAGGCTGGATAAGTACATACTACAACAAGGATTCAAAAGAGGCATGTATAACAACAATATCTATCTTATAATTGAAAAATATAGTTTTTTAGTTACAATGGTCTATGTGTATGACATCATATTTGGCTACAACAATGATGAATCAAGTCATAAATTTGCTCAAGAAATGTTGAAAGAGTTTGAAATGTCTATGATTGGAGAGCTAACTTTCTTCCTTGGACTTCAAATAACTCAGTCACTGAAATGAATGTTTATTACTCAGTCCAAATACCTGAAAGAGATACTTAAAAAGTTTGGAATGGCCAAAAGTGCACTTGTTAGCACTCTAATGAAAACTAGATGCAAACTGAACAAGGAAGATGAGTCACCTTCTATAGATTAAAATCTCTTAATATATATCGTTGGGAGACTATTATATTTTACTGCATCCAGACCTGATATCATGATGGAAATAAGAATGGTGGTAATATTTCAATCATCTCCCAAGGAATCACATGTGATGGTTGTCAACAAAATATTTAGATATCTTAAGGGGAAATCGGACTTTGTATTATGGTATCCAAGGAATAAAGGGTTTGAACTACTTGCCTACACAAATATTGATTGGGATGGAAGTGTGGATGAAAAAAAGAGCACTATTGAAAATGTATTTTTCTTAGGGGAATGTCTAGTATCATGGTCAAGTAGAAAAAATTCATCAATTTCACTATCTATAACAGAGGCCAAATATATTGCAAATGATGAATTTTGCACCGAAATATTATGGATGATAAAAAAATTGAAGGATATTAAAATTGAATGTAATCAATCAATACCTATCTATTGTGACAATACAAGTGCCATCAACATCTCCAAGAATCCACTCATGCATGCAAAGACCAAACATATACCCATCAAGTATAATTTCTTGAGAGATAAAGTTGGTGGCAAAAAGGTTATATTGGAGTATGTTGGTTCAAAGGAGAAAATAACAAATATATTCACTAAACCCCTACCGAAATAAGAATTTTCTCATCTAAGGAAAAAGTTGGGAGCAATCTCCCCACAATAAAAAAAAAGGTCATGATGATAGGGGGAGCTGTAAAACAAAGTGGATGGAAAAAGGTTCATTGAATAAAAAAAAGACAAGTACTTTAACTCAAAACAAAATAAGGTTGAGCAATAGACAATTGGTGATGAACATCATTCTGGTATCAGAGGCCTTGACATTGATGTCAAAGGGGCAAAAAATAATGGTAAAACAATTACTCATTGTTAGGGGAGCATTTTGTTTTATGATGTGTTTCGATCAATCCCAAAGGGGGATATTGATAGAAATATTTTGTTGGCATTGATGTCAACATGAAGAAAAGAACTAACATAGTGGATTATGACATGGAACTGCAGTAAAATCTACATGAATATTGAGTTACAGGAATTCAGTGGACTAATAGAATATAGAGGATCACATGTTCAAGTCCTTTGAAAGAATGAAATAATGAAAGTAAAAGAATGAGACAATTTAATTTACTACACTGGTTGAGTCGAGCTGTCCCAGTGAATGTATATTATGTTAAGACATGACTGTGATGAAAAAATAGAATACCGACGAGTCACCCTCTTGAATAGTTTCTCATGCACTATCATTTCAGAGTGTATTCAAAGGGAAATTTGTTGATGCAACACCGAGAACCCTTGAGTTTGTCAGATCAACATGGTAGTTGATATTTCGTAGAAATGTTTGCTCATAATTTTTTTTTAGGCTGAAGTTGGACGACCCTTCAAACCCAAACAATTTCCAGCAGCCACCAATTGTTATATCCACTCAGGAAGTCAATTGTTGAATAAATTGTCATTGATGCCAAAGGCTAGCAAGTGATCAAATATATGTCAAAGGTTAGTAAGTGATTAAATATAAATGTGACCTTCGTATCACTTTAATAAACAAAAGTGGAAATGGAGTTTATGCAAAAGTGGAAATGAAAGTGGAATAAATATACATATGACTTTAATAAATAACAGAAGTTGAAAAGTTAGGTGGAAGTGGAGTTTAGGTAAAACATGGGTAAATATGAAAGTGGAATAAAGAAAAAGGTAAAAGTGAAATTGGATTAAAGAAAAATGTAAAAGTGAAAATGGAGTTAAAGAAAAAGGGAAAAAGTGAAAGAGCACATGGTATTTTCAAACCATGGTGGTATTTAGCTATGGTAAGGTAAAAAGTGAATTAAATAATGATAGTCAAAATCTATTGACCCAATTGAAAATGTGACTAAATGACCTAAAAGGCACAATGGTTCATTGACCTTGTATTAATTAAAATAGTATGATTAACATCTTATATTGAAAAGGCACATACTTATAATAAAGAGATACATTCCTATATTGAAGAGGTGCAATTGTTTAGTTGTACATGACCATTTGAAGACTATATAAATGAAAATTCTTATTGAAAGAGAGAGTGTCTCTATGTTTGGAGTATGAATACAAATAACAGAGTCATAGGCCAAGAAAGTAAATGAATATATGTAGCAGAATCCAAAGAATATTATGAATATTTGAAGATTGAAGTACTTATAATAAAAAGGGAGTTTGGGTGGTGCTAGGGCATGTTGGATCCTGCAAATGAGGTTGTAGCAAACAAATTAACATAAAGTGTTCCAAGATAGTCAACAGAGATGGAGGAAACTCCTCCTCTAAGCATCAGAGGAGTTGAAGGTAACTCCTGCAATATTCAGCTGAGGATATTCGACGATGGGATTGTAGTTGGTGGAATTAGGAAGAACTACTACAACGTTCATTGAAGGGGTTGAGGGGAAATCCTTTGATGTATATAAGAGGAGTTAAGGGTAAATTTTCTGATGTATATCAAAGGAGTTAAAATTAACTTTGCCTAAACTTCAAAACTTTCTTAGAAAATGATTTTTTCAAGTATTTCTTTTTGCAACTGTTACCTTAATATGAGGAAAAATTGGAAGATGATCTTGAGAATTAAGTAAGGAAGTCGATGGAGAACTCTTTCAAAAAGAAAATGGGGGGTCCAATTATTTAAAGGAAATTGAAATAGGATTATCAAGAAATGGGGGTTGTAGTGACCGACAAAATAGGTTTTTATACAATTATTTGCCACCCGATCACTTGATGGGAATCATCTAGGGGTTAGCATTATGAAACAATGAATTATACCACTTGTCTACCACTTTTCCCCTAAGTTTGCAGTACCTTTTTTCCTAGTCATTGGTTTTCCCTTTATAGCATGTGACCAATATTGTTGGTCGCTCCTTGTCCTGTTTCAAAGGGAGATCGGTCGCTCTCTTCAAGAATGTAGGGCATGACCAGGTTTTTTATTCCCTATTTAGGATTAGATTCTACAAGATGAGATTAAGCCTCAAATTTTTCATGGTTCAACCTCGAGAAGCTTATTATCTTAGGTATCTAGATCCTATCTAGATGAACCTTTGATCTCATCTCTATTATCCTATATATTGATGGTTTCTCATGGGAAAATGGAGGAGAGAAAGGAGAAAACAAACTTGTACTGGCGGTTTGACTACATAGCTTGGGAGAGGATATTCAAAAAGGTTTGCATCAACTTCCTTGATTATAAGTTGCCAACCATTTGTTTCATTAATAGAATATGTACAATATTTTCCTCCTTCCTTGATTTTATGTGATTGCCATAATATTTGTAGGGAATTGATATTCTTATGTTATGTCACTAGACCTATTATCCATTTATACATGATTCATTTGATCTTGTGAAAGGTTTCTTTATGTCTCTATTCGTGCAGATCCATATTGGTAAGAGTGAAGGGCATATTCAAGGAAGCTAACAACTAAGGAGCATGTAGGGATAATTGTCAGATCACTAGGTAAACATTTCATTCCATTAACTTTTCGATCCTTTTTGCGTATAATTTAGATCTAGGAAAATCTACCGCTTGCATGTCTATTATGTATTAGGTCTAGGAAGAGCCAAAGGGAGGTAGCTTTTGTAGTATTCATTTACCCTACAATAGATTGGAGACTCAACTAGGGATTTCATTCCTATTTAGTCAGTTTCTTCTTTGACTTTTGAATTCATATTCTCAAGATCGTTTCCTATTTTAAGCCCTGATTTTTGTTTTCATTTTTCTCATAAGTCTTTTTCGAGTCCATTTGAAAGTGTTCAGACCCATATCTGATAGATATATCTAATATCTATTAGTGTTCACACTTGCATGATCACATTCATGGGTTATGTGTGCCCATGGAGTGACCAAACCATTTTGGTTGACAGTTTCTCCATTGGAGGGAGCGACCAAACCCTTTTCGTCGCTAGCTTATCCATTATAGGAAGAGACCATACCAAGAATACATTTCCTTGTGTGACCAGTTCTTTGTGGTCTCCCTATAGTCCTATAAAAGGAGTTACCAATGCTTTGTGGTTTCCCTGTGGTCATTAACAAGGTGTGACCAGGCTGTAAAATCCATTTTTTGAAGGGGCATATTTCAAACAAAGCCCATATCTATGTCTATCCTTTCTTCCACCCCTCCACATATCTCTCAGATCTGTCCCAACAATCATTACTCCAACAGTTTTCAAGATAATTTGAAATTTTTTCCTTTGTGTGCCATTTGTTCATCTTACTAAAAGAACTTTTTGTTTTGTGGGTACATCTTAGGTAATCTAAGCCCATTTCTTTGGGATTTTAGTGCGAATGGAAATTTTGTAAATCTAGTTCATTTGTTTTTAAAAATCTTTTAGGTTTGCTTCCATTGTTTAAACAAAACCAACTCTCTTGATTTCCACTTCATCTTAGAGTGCTATATTTCTTCAAGTTATTTGAATTTTTTTTTTTACCATTGAAAGCTTGAGTTTTTTTATGTTGAAGACATCTTTGTGGTTGAATATCTTATTCCTTGGGTGCTTTTTTTCGGCACCTTCATTCGTTTTTGAGTTCTTTGCAAAGTGTCATTGAATACTTTCATTTTGATTAAAATCAAAATAAAAAGAAGTGTTTCTTTTTAGTTTCATGTGATTTGGAAAGAAGAAAACAAAAATTTTGCATCCTACTTTCATAGTTAGAGTGTTTTGTTACATAGTTTAAAGGGCTTGTTTTTGTTTGGGATTTTGGAAACATTAAATTGATAGTTTGGCATTTCAATTTTTTTGCATTTGAAAAAAGAAAAGTGAAAGTTGCATGCTTTTGGGTGTTTATTTCCAGTAAGAAGAAAAATATCTCTTCTCCTTCCTACAGATAGAATTCGTTGAAAGAAAAATATTTGCATCTCATTATTTATACATGATTTTGGAGTCAAGTCATCACATCATTAGCTTCACCTTCGTACACCCTTCTGAGTAAAAATAGATATTAAAATCAACCAAAATGCTAATAAAATTAACTGGAAATTTTGTTTATGGTACAACAATATTAGCTTACAGATAGATTCTTTGGACTAGGAAAAGTGAGTAAATTGTCCAAGACTACTACACAAGCTCATAGAAAACTAAAGAGGGAAAAAATCCAACCTTTGTATATGCATAGTCGGGAACCCCCTATAACATAGGGGCTAAACATGAGGTCATGAGTGGAAGAGAAATGAAGATTACCCCTCTAAAGCTTGATGAATCGTAGTGGAAAGAGAATATATTGGGGTTTTTTTTATTGAGTGTTATTGGTTCATTTGATCTCGGTGTTTTGTGAATATCAACTACATTTGAGGTACTTGGGGGTCTTACCAGTCCACTTTACTTTAGTTTTGTGAAAGAGCTTCAAACTTTGTTATCCTTCCCATACGTTCGGTCCCGATTGTCGATTGTATCCCCTAGAGGCAGACTCTGAGTTGGTAACCATAGTAACCTTTCCAAGGTATCTACAAAGGTGACTATGGGGGTTATTCCCATGATGACTAGGGAAAACATCATATCACACTTTTAGTACCATTGGAGGGTGATCCCACAAAGTGAGGGTTGTTTTCATCGAGAAGGGTTGTTAGATGGAGGTTGGGGTAACTGCTTCTCATATCTTAGTTGATGGCTTGACATCTCGTCTTCAAAATATCCTTCTATCTACAATTGTTTGGTTGATTACCTGGATATTGTTTCTTAGGTGCGTTTTATTTTGACATGCATAGTTGGCCTTAGGGATCATTATTTCTATTATACTCTTACCATGGTCGACCAAGGTCTCCAAAGATATCAAAGAATGCAAGGGTTGGATCCTGAAGAATATGATCTTACACACAACCCTTCTAATGAAGGAACAATAACAAAGAGGTTAATTCTAAAAGTGGGAGCGTATCTCTCCCGAGTGACAATCCTAAAGGGGAGATCAAAATCATAGAGGAAGGATATTTCCCTCCCACCAACCCCCCTTTTATTGGTCCTTATAACACACAACTTGTTGCGTTTCCTTCAACAAGGTATATTGATAATTTTTCTTCTTACCATTTGTCACCCGATAGGTACAATAGGAAATATTCTAACATTCATACATCAAAATCTAACTATACAGATGGAATAGTGATCCCCCCACTTGATTATGACATAACTTTCATAACACATATCACAACTACTAGCACGTTTGTTTTGTGTGAAGTGTCGTTGACCCCTGTTACCTTGACTCAACAGCCGATGAATACAAATTATCTTCTCGTATATCTTGCTGCACACTTGCATACACAAAGCACATTACTTGGTCATACTTTACGGACTCTGCGTAGTCTAGTGGAAAGTAGTGCTTCTATCTCAGGTCCTGTGACAAGTAGATTCATTTTTCCTCTTCCTAATCAAGGTTTTAACCCAATAACAATTCCACAAACTATTCCACATACACCTGGGGGGAATGTTACAACTAGAGGGCCACCTTCATCTGTAGTCTAGTACCTCATTGGAGGGAAGCCTTCAACTATGGGTTAGTTTCCAACCAAGGGGAAACCTTTAGTTGTAGGTCAAGTTCTAGTTGGAGGAAAAACTTTGGATATGTGACAATATTCAATCTAGGGACAACATCAACCTAGGGGGAAACCTTCATCTATAGGAAAATGAACACCTTAGCAAAAATAACCTACTTGGATCCAAGAACCAACTAGGGGAAACAACTTGTTTGGGGAAAACAATGAGTTGGGGGAAACAACTTGTTTGGGGAAAACAATGAGTTGGGGGAAACAACTTGTTTGGGGAAAACAATGAGTTGGGGGAAACAACATGTTTAGGTTCAACAACCAGTTTGGGGACAATCCCACAATGGAAACCAACCTCACCCCTAGTGGAAAAATGTTCCAACAAACCCTACATGAATTTATAGTGGTTTATCGTATCCTGGAGTGTCAAATGATCCATGGGGCCAACCCAATATAATGAGAATATATTCACAAGGATATTCTCCCGCTCAACCGATGAACCCCATGTTCCCCACTCCCCAAGCCACTCAACCATATATGGGTGGACCATCAGTCTTTAACATGCCATCCCAACCTACGTATGGTCCTAATGGTACTCCAATGTTGCATCTTCATTACCAGTATTCACAATCAAACCAACACCTTCCTTTTGTTTCTACCTTATATCTGCAAGATTTGTCATGTTTGAAAAATGATCCCATACAAGATGCCTTGTTCTAACCCCCTATCCCTGCCAAACTACTGTCGAACATCCCAAAATTTGTCGAAAACCTAGAGAATATCCTAACAACCACATAATGACCTTCCATATTTGGTATTATTCTAACTCCTTAATGGATGATTCCATTTAGTTGATACTTTTCTAGAGAATGCTTACATGTGTCGTAACTAAATGGTATATTGAGTTGCCATGTAACTCCTTTTTTTACTTTAATTCTCTTTCCATGGATTTCCTGATTCACTTCCAACTGCCCATTCAATATGATACTAGTACTAAGCTTTTAACCTCGCTTCAACAATCCACCTCCACTCATATTTCTAATCATATTCATGAATGGAGGTGGCGATGATGGTTGATTAAAGATCCAATTCTAGACAAACTACTGGAAGATTGGTTCACAAAGTCACTCCTCTCGACCATTTCTAGATATGTCACCATGGGAGGTGTTGTAACCGAGGAGAAAGAGATCAATCGTGTTCAATATTTAGACTTTGTATATTCCCATATGGGAACATTATATGACTTGATCCCTCATGCTCCTCAACCATCGAATAATCCATCAAAACCATCTGTAGGAGCCCATGTTGATGGTGTAGTGGGATCCATAAAATTACAATCCACGACCGAATCGACTTGACAACAAGGTCATACAACTTCCACCCTAGCCTCATCCTGTACTGGTACTATTGGCACAGGGACATACCCAGGGTTCAATGCTTCAACAATGCACCAACAAAACCCTAACTATCGACCCTTTCGGTAACACCTTCGAAGAAGATGAAGTCTCACCCGAGGTAGAGGAAGGGGGGGTTGTAGCACTCAGGTTTCTACAACCTCGCTGGGACATAGATCTGTGATTACAACACTTACAAATCACTTATACAATAACACACATTAGTTCATAAATCCATTCACATCACAGATTAAATGCTAGATACAGAATCAACACATGATCTAACCCATACAACCTCTTAGCACATAGCATAAGCTCAGATATAACGTTCATTCATGTCATAAATCACTAAGAATTCATAGATCTATCTATCATATATCAATAACAGTGCACTAATAAAATAGATACATAAATAACATGAACAACATAGTAAAAAGCACATCGACACAGGATATACGTAATTCACCCTAGTGTGGTGCTACGTCCACAAACTCTTCTTCTTCCTTATTAGTCTCCTTCAATATTCTTACGGGCACAGAGCCACAGAGCTCACTTCGCACTGGATAGGTGATCTATGCACAATGCACTAGATCCACCTTCCTCAAAATAAGGTCATGACAAAAAACCTTACACAGTCTGTGCACAAAGCCTCTTACAATCACTTTCACTTAGCTCTGCAAGTCTTAACATACTCTAGTCATGCACTAAGCCCATGACCTCAAAAACTGATGTCTACCTACATCACCTATATACTTATTTATACATTACAAAAAGGGCCTAGACATGGGTAAACCCATGGGATGACATCCCATACCCATTACATAAACCTGAAAATCCCAAAAATCCTGCAAAAAGGGAGAGATCCCGCGATCTCCGCTTTGCCTGGGCGCTCTGTCTTCGACCAGCCTATCGAAGTCCCAAAAATGATCAAACATGACCAACTTTTCCTCAAAACATGATCGAGGGCCAACAATCCCCCAACACTCACTTGTGACTTGTCCCAAGTCACTCTGATCTGGGCAATACTGCTTCGAAGTCTTCGACTTGCTACTTCTCTAGAGCCTCCTGCTCGGTGAACTCTTGAATTACTTTCTCGGTGATAGGCCCTTCCAAGCATTGTTCCACTGTTGAAACAACCTATTCCAAATGTGAGTTGTGTCCCTCAATTTATTCAAAAATAATGGAGGCTTCATCCTGCACCGGCTGGAGTCTCTGTGTCACCTCCATAACTATTCTGTGGATGGCAGTGACATGTTGTTGAACTACGCACTACTCTTGCAACCTCTTCATCTTCTCAACTACAGTAAGCAAATTCATCTATGCTTGCACTGTAGATTCATGTTTCTTCGCCTCCTAGAGTTGTGCTTCCAATCTCCTCAACTTCGAGTCTTCTGCAAGGCACTCATAGGTCTCTGCACTTAGGTCACTTATTTTCTTACATTTTGAGGCAAATGCCCTAATTCTTTCTACTGGGCTCCTGGAAGTTTCTTCCCTTTGATCTTGTGCTTCTTGCAGAGTTCTTGGAACTGCTTGTATTTTTAGCTCTTCTACTCTTTCTTGAAGCTACTCAATGGCCTATGTTAGCAATCAAAATGTACTGGTAAATTTTGAGTGCCTTCATCAACTTTAAGCTAGAATTGCCTTTTTTTCTGGTCTTTAGCCAATGTCATGATTTCCAAAATTTCCATTAAGTCTTGACAAGATCCTATTGATTGCTTATGTACTGAAACTCTATGGCCTTTCTCTTCTCACTTGCATTTCAAAAAACCTTGTTAGTATTGCTTAGAACCTAGTCTTATACCTTTTTAGATTTTGCAAAAAATAAAATATATGTTCTTTTTGTAAAATTTACTAAATAAAAAGGGTGTGTGCACATGTGTTATTCTAATCCTATGCCAATACTACATATCAAAATGAATATATTAAAGCCAAATTCTAAGTCAAGCCACAAGTCAAGCCTTAGGCTCAAGCCACAAGTTAAACTATAATTTCAGGCCACGAATCTAGTCTATCAATCTAATCCATATGCCACACAAGGACCAAGCCTAACCTCGAATCAAACTCAAGACAACATAAAGCATAGCGCAACATCAATATTTGTTCCATATGACTCATCCATCATGGTTGAGGGTATTGACACATAGATAAGAGTGTGAAGATTCCAATTGCAGTTTATTCATAATTATCAGAGCATTTCAAACAGATGCCAAAAGGATTTGTGGGCAAACAATTTTTAAATACTATGGTACCACGAGTCAGGCCAAAAATCATGCAATATACCAAACCCTTGCTAAACGCTAAGTTGATAAGTTTGAGGTTATAGGTGTCTAGGCATTTTTTGTGTCAAATAGGCAGAGCTATTTTCAACCGAGCGTGTACAACATCCATACCTAGAGAAAGATCATGGTCTTATGAGAGCCACAGATGTCATGATTGTTGGTAAGGTTGTTGTTGTGTGTAGGTATGGAGATGTTGGCAAGGGTCGTGCCGCAGCCATGAGTGGTTGTTGGAGCTAGGGTCATTGTTACAGAGATTGATCCCATCTATGCCCTCCAAGATCTTATGGAAGGTCTTCTTGTTCTCACCCTAGAAGATGTAGTTATCTCTATTGATATCTTTGTGACAACCACTGGTAACAAGGATATTATTATGATCAATCACATGAGGAAAATGAAGATCAATTCCATTGTTTGTAGCATTGGTCACTTGGACAATGAGATTGATATGCAAGGCCTTGAAAGTTTCCCTGGTGTTAAGAAGATTAGCATCAAACCTCAGACGGATAGGTGGGTATTCCCTGACACCAACAATGGCATTATTGTTCTTGCAGAGGGGCGTCTGATGAACTTGGGTTGTGCAACTAGCCACCAAAATTTTGTCATGTCTTGCTCCTTCAAAAATAAGGTCATTTCTCAGATAGAGCTCTGGAACGAGAGGAAATAAGGAAAGTATGAAAAGGAGGTCTATGTGTTGTCCAAGCATCTGGATGAGAAGGTGGCTACGCTGCACTTGCCTAAATTGGGTTCCAGGCTAACAAAGTTTTCTCCTGATCAAGCCAAATTTATTAATGTTCCTGTTGAGGGACCTTACAGCCTGCTGACTACATACTGAAGCGAAATTTCATTTTAGTTGACACCAGGTGGGTGAGTAACAAGAAAAAACGCTACTCGACATGTGAATGAAGTGTCTATTGGACTGATAAATTAAAACTGTTGATGAAGGCAAGATCAAAAGAGTTTGATCCTTTTTCTAGATGGTAGAGGATTACTCAACTATGGGGCACACATATCCATATTTGTAGGCATATAATCATTATCAGGTTGAGAATTTCCAAGAAACAAAAGATACAGGTGCCAGGGAACAAGATAGCTACAAAACTTTCGAAGATTATACAAGATCCAATGTGCTAGATTTATCCTATTCTACATTAGTTGATTTTTGCAACAGTCCAAAGGACATCTACAGATAGAAACAAAGACATGAATACAACATCATGCAACATCATTCGAGTGTTAAATGAAAGAATTTATCTTTCTAGATATACACATGTATTTATTTACTGTGAATGACTTCTATTTTACTGCAGATATCTTTATTTCCTCAAGAAATAATAAATCAAATAAATCACAAAATATTAGAGAGCTGAAAGAGAAAAATCAAGAAATTGAAGGAAATGACTAATACACATCCAGATTTACAAGTACTAACCCAATTTGTTGTAAATTTGAAGGGAGAGAAATCAAAAGAACACTAAGTTTTTGATGAAACAACAGTTTTGAATATGAAATGTTTTCCTTTTTGACTAAGACAAAACTTTCACCAGCGCAGAAGGTGGAATTATAATCAGTTAGCTGATGAAAAGCAGAGCTTTCACCAGCTAATTAGCAGATCATAAGGTGAAATAGCTGGTGAAACTACAGAAAGCAAATTTTGGAAAGTTAAGCTGGAGCAAAGTGACTTTGGAGTGATTAAAAGGGTATGGGAGTATCAAAGGATTAACCACCAAATCAAGAAACATTCAACATCAAACATTCGTGGAGATTTTGGGACCAAATGTTAAAATTGGTAAACTAAAGTTTTGGTTACATTTGTTGAAATATTTCCAGCTATAGAAGACATGTATCTTTACCCTCCATGACACATCAGAGTCATACAAGTGATGAAGACCAGATGTCAAAGATCAACAAAGAAGACAGTTCGAGTCCTAGGAACTAGTCCTTTGATTATCAAATTGTATTTAGTTAGTTTTAATTTCTATATTTAGATATACAAATCCATTTTTCCAGGATCGTAGACTTGTTGTAAAGGCTATAAATGCCTATCTTTTAAGAGATCGAGGTTCAATCCTGGATACATTTTTCTACTGTACTAGACTCTTATCTTGATAATAAAATCACGATCTTTTTTTCTTTCAATGTTAGATTTGTTCATGTACTTCACTATTCTATACTTTACTTCAGTTTAGCTCAACTTCTAAGAACCGTTATCTTCTTATTAAGCTCATGAACTTGAATTAAAGGACTTCTTGTTATCTTGTATGACCCTGCACATTGTTTTATTTGGTTATCTAGACTAGTTTTCTTCATACCCTATTCCAATTACTTTGTTTGATTATTGATTTCTAAAAGAACTGTCTTATTCGAATGCATGATAAGATCTCCTTTTCATTAGACATTAAATTATCCCATTGATCCAAGCATACTAAATTATCTTATATTAAGTTACCAAGCATCTTTGGATTACAACCCCAAAGAGTTTCTTGGAGTGATAACGGCCTCAACGAGCTTCCCCACTTAGCACTCGACTGTATCATCTTCCATATGTTCCAAGTCCAACATAAAGAAAAAATTTCTAGTCACTGCCTCTCTTACCACAGTCTTCTCTGTAAGCAGCTGGTATTTCTTTTTCTAGATTTTCTCTTTGTCCTCTTCAAACTTCACCCTAAGATCATCTTTCTCTTGTTGTGCAACCCAAAGTTTCTCTAAGTCCTTCTCCTTTTATTTCTTCAAGGACTCTATGGCCTACTCCTTTTATTCTTGGACTTGACAAAGTTGAGTCTCTATTGCATCTGCTAATCTACGCAACTGCATCCCCCAATTATACACTCTCTTCTAAAGATGGAACAATAGACACTGCGCGGCTCGATTGGATGGTTTGATGGATGTTTTTCAGTTCTTTCTTGATTTTGTCATACAATGTTTCTTTCTTCGCTTCATGTCTTTGCAGGATATTCTCTGAGGCGTCTTCTACAACTATGATAATGAGTTGGATATTGTCCAATGTGAGCACATTCTGTGACTGAGGCTTATTTTCTCGGGTCTTCTTCTACGTGGAGGGTTTATGCGGAGAAACATTCCTTTTCTTTGATGTCTTGGCCTCTGTAAGGGGATCCTTTGGTGGTGTCACTTTTCCCTTTTCCTTCTTGTATTCTTCCCCTTCCTCCTCTTGGTTTAATTCATTTCCTTCTCCTCCTACAGGTGAGTTAGGCACAGTTTCCTTTGATGCGTTGTCCTTCTCCTCACTATCTATGTCCTACACTTCCTCCTTTTTCTTCTTTTTCTTTGCACTACTCTATCCATCATACTTAGTCCGAGTGACCAAATGACTTCTGATGATGTCAGGGTCAGAGAGTTATGCATCTTTGAATGGTATGAGGAATTCAGCTGGTCATTCCTTGGTTATCTCCTCCATGTCTTCATCAGTAAATTTATAGTAAGACTACAACTCCTCCTTACTTTCATCGCTTCACACAGTGATGTAGATGAAGTGTCGGTCTTCGTGGAACTTCTCTAGCAGCCTGTACATATTCTAGGTGTTTGGGGTCATTCAGGGGAATGATTCAATGGCATGCTTGAGCTATAGGTAGTAAGCGTGGAACACTGCATTTGATTTCCATTGCTTCACCATATCACTCATATACCACAAGGTGGTAAACCTCGCGGTCAATGGTTCTAATGGATCGAATTTCGAGAATGTCACTCCCTCCAACATCTCCCAAGTGACAAATTCAATGAGAATCAACAACCAACTGAAGTGAAATTCATAGCCTTGGTCCTATGCTTCGCAACAGTCCTTCTCCAACTCGTTGACGAGGTAGCTCGCCCAATTCATCTACATCCCTTTGACACAATTCCATATCAGGTCAACTATGAACCTTATGACCTGCTTAGGATGGTTCTTTCTAATGATCTTGCCAACAATCAGTTGACAAGGAAGGTGCATTGTGCCATCCTCCATGGAGGCTATCTTGTAGCCTCTCTTTCCCTTCTCTACATCGTCGTAGGATTCATTTATTCACTGCTCTAGGGAGCTATATGATGTCTTCCATAGGTATAAATGGTGAGGGCCTGGTCCTTGCATGCTCAATCTAGTGATCAGGTGGATTAGCATTGGATTCATGGTGATGTGTCTATCTAACCAAAGGTAACCTCCATGGTATCAATACAGGAGGAGTTTAGCACACGCGTTAACCTCTTGATGTTTACCAAAGTGGGGTATCTTCATCACATTTAAGATTGTCGATATCGCAATCTCCTTGATCCATAGCTGGGGGACTATCTTGGGCTTCTTCTCAGTCTTCTTTTTCAGGTACCTATGCGGTGCGAGAATCACATAGTTCTTTTAGTCTCCAAGGTTAAAATCATTGATCTTGAGCGTAGGAATCAGTCTCAATTGCGGTCTGACTGCGCCTATCCCTTTTAGGAGGTACACAATTATGAGCGTCTACTCAAAATCACATGGGATGATGTCACGACTAACCATGCTAGCCAAAGGCGGGATGTAGTCGGGCAAGACCAATGAGATTTTCTTCGCGTTCGCTAGATCGTCGCAGTGCTTACTTCTTTTCTCAGTCGTGGTTCAGCTAGACCAACATGAAGTTGAGGGGGATGCTTTCAATACTCCATTAGATGATGCTTGAATTCCCGTAGACATGAATTTCTCAACCATAAGGTCTATTAAGATCTCCTCCATAGACTTCTCTACTATGCTACATTTTCCTGACATGCACACTCGTGATCAAACAAATCAGGTAGGAGAACATGTAGAAAAGGAAATTAGATGGACAGTGAGGTCTATATAGCATAGCATGGTATGTGATCAATTATCTGTTAGCACAATTATCTCAATCTGCAAAAAGTGGTCCCGGTGCAGCATTCGACGGATTAAATAAGCAACGTCGTAATGAATTCCTTCAACGGGTCAAAATTCCTTAATCAATACGAATCCATCTATTATGTCGTGGTCTCAATGGTCCAATGTTGATTGTTTCAGAAATAAATACATTTCTAACCATTTAGGAGCATCATTCTAATGGTCAGGATGCCTCCAACGGTCATATAGCTTCGACGTGGTGAAGTTCCATTCTGCATGGTTCTGCTATTCTGGCGAAGTTCAAGTTCTGCAAGCCTGTCTTCTGCGAAGTATGCTATTGGATTTCCTACAGTTTTTCTATCTTTTCTTTCTTCTTACTGAACTTTCTTGCCTTCTTTCCTGTGATCTGAATTTCTAGATTCCTCTTTCCATTCTTATTCTTATATTCTCTTAGCATAGTAACTTTGCACTGCTGAGGGTCTTCCATAGGTTTCAAGGGTAATACTTCTTCTCTTACTACTTCTGGGGTAGGTTCTCTTCTCTCCTGCATGGATAGGTTTTTCAAGCCTTCCTGCATTGTTTCAACTTCGACAGCTAAGTCTCTAGCCCTGAGTGGCTTCAAATTGTCCTCTTGTTCTTGTATTAGTTGCTCGATTTTTCTAGCTATGAAGTCCCTTAATTCTTGTTTTTCTTGTTATGTGGCTTCCTCCTCTATTTTTCTTCGTATCTAATCTTTCTCAATCTAGTTATTTCCTAGCAAAAGTGAAAAAGGGGCATTGTTCTAAACAAACTTAATAACTTCAAATTCTTCTTTGTTCCATGCTCCATGAGCCATCATAGGTACATTAGTAACTTTTCCACATAGGGTTATCATCTTTCCTTTAAACAATCCTATCCTTCCCAATGAAGGAATCATAGCAGGCCTTCCCAAAATTTCCCAAGTTCTTTCTGGCATGATATTCACCTATGTTTCTTCATCCAAGAAACAGTCTATGTCGAAGTCTCCTACTATTGTTTCTATGCATGATTTCTCTTTCAATATCTCTGGTAAACTGATTTCTTTGTGATCAGACAATGTTTCTTTCAGTTGTAATAACATAGTCTCATATTCTGTTAAGGTCCTAACCCGCACATAGGTAGATCAATGTATTCGGATGTAATAAAGGTCAATATTAATAATTCCTTTCAATAAAATAGAATAAGGCGGATGTAAGAAGACCTAATAGAAGCTTCCACTTCTAGAAGGATCTTCCTCTAGATGATTCTCTTAATAGACATATTTAGTATAAATAAGGGTCGAGGGTATGAGAACCCTAGCTTGGAGATTATTGTAACATAGTGCTACTCGACTGGAGGTTTCACCCTCGAAGAGGCCTGTGAACATTGCTATCTGAATCAAAGTGCTATTTCTATTGCTATTTCGTATATCATTTCTATGTATTGTGAAGATTATGCTGGATTTTTTACTGTTATTCTGCCATTTCTAGCATTTTATTTCTGTTCTGCATATTTTATATATATAGTATCTTTCAAGTGGTATCAGAGCACTTTCCTTGGCAGAAATTGTGGGTATTTTTTTCCAGGGTAGAGACGTATTCCAGCGTCTTTAAGCCACAAATATTTGTAGTTACGTGCGTAAACCCGCGGTTTAGGGATTCATACACGCAGGAAATACAAGTGGTTCTTAAGCACACATCTGTTGGCCACCCTTGTAACCCTTTTTGGTACCCCTTCGAGTGGTAGCGCATCAGACAACACATGTGTATGGATCGACCTAGATTTCCTGAAACCCTCTTTAGATAAACCTATCGGCCGCCGAATTGCTATAGTGTCACCGAGAACAACACTCAGGAAGATACTCTCTAGTACCTAGGTAGTCGGGTAGTATGGATAAGGGTATGGTCTATCCTCCTTAATTAGTGCCCTAAGATATTGGGCCGAGTACTACTGTTGGACCCTGCACGTATATCAGAGAGCTATAGCACAGGGAAAACCCTTGTCTGTAGAACCCTTGAATACCTAACCCTTGGGGAACATAAATATAAACATAAACAAAATAAACCAGCGAGATCTATTTCCGAGCATCTGTGTTCGGGTTGCTAAGTAAATAATCTCTGGTTCAGAATTTGGGGATTTTAGCACTGCAACATTCTTCAGACCAAAGTATAACCCCGCAGCTGTAAAAAAAAAAAAAAGTCTGGAATTTTTTTCACCATTATTTGAGACCTATTCCATTAGATTCATCTCTTCTCCCTTATCACATTCATCCATATCATTTTTCTGCAAAAATTTCTGACCCCGCCCACTCCCTTTTCAATTCACCCATCCTCATGGCCCATACCCATATCCAAGAACTAGACTCTCGCTTCAACACCTTGCAATCTGGTTTCCTCGAGACCCAACAAGAAGTGAAACAAATCAGTGCTACTATTGCCTCCCGTGATGCATCCATAAATGCATCTGTAAATGTAGCCGTGTAGTCTGCAATGGCGGAAGTCAAACACAAACTGACCACCCAGCTTGAATCTGTCTTTGCATCACTCTGCACCAAAATCAAGATCCCTATCGATGAATCTTTTCCTAATGCACATAAAAAGACTGAAGGTGAAACTTCTTCCCATTCCTTTCAATCCCATCACTTTCAACGGGACATACGCCTTCCGTGGGTGGATGTAACCAAATTTGATGGCTCGGACCCCACTCGTTGGGTCACACAAATGGAGCATTATTTCTCTCTCTACAACATTACAGATGACTTGGCCAAACTCCGGTATGGTTTTCTCCATCTAGATCAAGAACGCTGGCAATGGTGGCAATGGAGAAAAACTTCCCGTCAAGGGTATATTGCTTGGCCCCAATTTGTGGCTAAGCTTTATGAACTCTTTGACACTGACACCAACCATATGGGCCGTTTGACAAAATTGAAGTAATCAAACATAGTAGAAGACTTCATAGCTACATTTGAGCATCTGGATTTTCGAACAGAGGGCATGACTGATGCTTTCTTTCGAGAGTGTTTTATCAGTGGCCTCAAGGAGGAGATTCAGGCCCATGTCCTCATGGCTCGACCTATGACTTGGGTGGAGGCTACCAAAAAAGATAAAGAAGCACAAAAAATTGTT
>ML806414.1:95760-119491 GCA_009831015.1 Picea engelmannii
GATCCTGGGCTCCTCCTCTTCTTTTGTCCTCCAACTACTGCAACATGAAGTTCTCCTGAAGCTTAAGGCAAAGCTAAAGGGTGGGGACAATAATAGGCTTGGCAATTTTGGCAGAGTTTCTTTGCTATCCTTTCTCCTCCTTTGGTTAGTTCCCCTACCCCTCCTTTTACAGGCTAGGAAGAGCTAGGGTTTTAGGCGAACTCTCGGCCATGCATGGTGGAGAGTTTCAGTTAACTGACAAAAAGCCTCGTGTCTCGGCGGAAACTTCCCTGATTTTTTGCTTTGTTAGGTACTCGCGGGCTGTTTTGGGCTAGCCCGCGTGCAGTAAAAGGACAGCAAGCGGATGCTCGCGCCCAGTGAGAAGTTAGGGCGCAGGTTGCTTGTTTTAAGTGGTTTTTTGAGGATTTTCTCAGCATGGCTTTGGCTAGGAAGAGGCATGAGTTGGCCTGATGCCAGGTAAACCTGTATAGTGCATTTTAGGGTTATAACAACAACCCGTTACCTTTTCTGAAGAGCCTCTTCTAACCACTTTAGTCTGGCATATGTTCTTTGATGGAGCCTCTTCTAAGGATTTTTTTGGTTTTCGGGTGGTATTTGTTTCACCAACTCAAGAAGTATATCTTTGTCATATAAACTAGAATTCGAAACTACTAATAATTTGGTAGAATATGAAGCTCTTGTTTTGGGACTGAGGGATGCTAAAGACATGGGAATAGAAGAGCTATCAATATTTGGGGATTCTGAATTAATATTCCATCATATTAAAAATATTTATCAAACAAAGAACCCTAGGCTTAGATCTTACAGAAACGAAGTATGGGACTTGGTGGACAGTTTTTTCTCTACTTTTAACATATCATTTGTTCATAGAGAAGAGAATTCCATGGCTGATTCTTTGGCTATATCAACAATGAACTTCGGAATTCCAATACCACCTAAAATCAAGTATGATGTAGAAGTCAAGTATAGGCCTTCTATACCGGACAATGTGAAATATTGGAAGGTGTTCAAAGATGATGTAGAACTTAAAAATTTTCTCGAGACTGTTGATGAGTTTTCTGCATTACACATTGATCAGGATCGTGATTTAGAAATTACTCCTCATGCTGATGTTTTCCTCAATAAAATTGCTAATCATCATATTATGCAGCTACCTAGCAATCATATTCCAAAACGACTGGTTCCTTTGGAAAGATTATTTGATGGGAATGATGTCGCAGTGAAAGGGAAGGTATCCACAGATGATGTTGATATAACAGTGTGCAAAGTGGGCACTAAAAAGAATCTGAAATATGTCAAATTGTCAAGCAACCTTTCAGAAGAGAAGAGGGAAAAATATACTAAGTTGTTGAAGGAATTTGCTGATGTATTCACTTGGAATTATGAAGATATCAGAACTTATGACACAAGCATTATAGAGCACAATATCCCATTAAAAGAAAACACCAAACCCTTCATGCAAAAATTGAGGCAAATCAATCCTATGTTGTTTCTTGTCATGGAGAAAGAGGTTAAAAATATTTTGTATACAAAAATTATCATTCCTTTGAGGTATTCCAAATGGGTGGCCAATTTGGTCCCAGTAAGAAAAAATAATGGAGAAATCAGACTTTGCGTTGATTTCCGAAATCTGAACAGAAGATCAGAAAAGGATAATTACCCTTTACCCAAGATGGAGCACATACTATAGAAGGTGACATGAGAAACCATGATGTCTATGGTTGAAGGATTTTCCAGATACAATCAGGTCTCTATTTTTCCAGAGGACAGGGAGAAGACGACCTTTACCACTCATTGGGGTACATTTATGTATGCCAAGATGCTCTTTGGTTTGATGAACGTAGGGGAAAATTTTCAGTGAGCTATGGACATAGAATTTATCAGAGAGGAGGATAAGTTTTTTGTTATCTATTTAGATGACATAATAGTGTACTCTCAGTCTGATAAAGAAAATTGTGATCACTTAAGAAAGGTTTTCTTGAAATGCAGAAAATTTGGCCTCTCTTTGAATTCGAAAAAATCATTGTTTGCCATGAAAGAAGGAAAATTATTGGAAAATATCATGTAAGATGAAGGGGTAAGGATTAATTCAAGTAGGGTTGAAGCTATACAAACATTTCCACTTTCTATATCCAAAAAAGAGGTTCAATCTTTTCTGGGAAAAAATAATTTTTTGAGAAGATTTGTGTCAAATTTTGCTGAGTTGGTTAAGTATATCACAACCATATTGAGGAAGGATAGTGAAACCAAATGAACTGTTGAGTCCTGTGATTACTTTGATCAAATAAAGAAATCCTTGACTAAATCCCCGGTTCTTGTCAGCCCAAACTACTTCAAGGACTTTCTTATTTTTTCTTTTGCCTCTTTTGATACAGTAGCAGCAGTCCTATTACAGAAGAATGTTGAAGGCTTAGAGTAGCCCATTGCCTTTTTTAGCAGGGCATTGAGAGATGCCGAATCAAAATATGACATCATGGATAAGAAACCCTATGCATTGGTTAAATCTCTTAAGTCCTTCAAATTTTATGTCTTTCATTCAGGAGTTATTGTTTATGTCCCATCAACTGTTGTTAAAGAAATTCTTATTCAACCTGATATAGATGGAAAAAGAAGCAAGTGGATAGCTAAATTACTTGAATTTGATTTGGAAACTAAGCCTACCAAAATGTTTAAAGGATAGGGTTTATCCAATCTCTTGGCTGAATCAAATTGCTCAACATTGGGGGTGAATTTCATCCACTCATGTTCAGAAAATCAGTAGGCTGAAAAAACTGATAGAGGTTATCAAATTATTTCTGCATTGGCAAGTTGTAGATGGTACAAGGACATTATATTTTTTCTGCAAAATTTATAGCCTCCAAATGGTATGGAAAGGAACAAGGTAAGAGCCTTAAAACACAAATCAATAAAATATTTCCTTGTTGATCAAATTTTGTATTGGAAGGATCCACTAGGAGTTCTTTTGAGATGCCTAGACCCCCAAGAAGCCCAAAATATTATGTCTGATTTTCATGACAGTTTATGTGGGGGGCATCATTATTGGAGAACCATGTCATACAATATCCTCAGGTCTAGGTATTCTTGGCCTAGTTTGTTCACTGATGTTTGTGCTAAGATCAGAGCCAATTCTCAGTGTCAAAATTTCTCTAGAAAGCAACAACTTAAATCTTTGCCATTAAAGCCTGTGGAAGTTTCAGAACCTTTCCAACAGTGGGGCCTATATTTTATTGGAGAAATTCATCCTGCTTCCAGTGGTCAACATAGATGGATATTGACTACTACAGATTACTTTACTAAATGGATTGAAGCTATCCCTACAAGGAATGCTTCCCACAAAGTGATCATTGGTTTCCTTGAAGACATCATGACAAGGTTTGGGTGTCTTGACAGAATTGTCACTGATAATGATGCATATTTCAAGGTTGAACCACTGATTCAATTCTGTGAATAGTTTGGGATCACTTTGATTCATTCTACCCCTTACTACCCTCATGGAAACAGGCTTGCAAAATCCTCAAACAAAATAATTATAAAGATTATTAAAAAGATGTTAGAGGATAACAAAAAGGCACGGGAATCAAAACTCAAATTTTCTCTATGGGTTGACAGAGTGACAGTAAAAAGGTTTCTGGGACTTTCCCCTTTCTAGCTGGTGTATGGAGTTGAAGAAATTTTTCCTTCTCATCTTGCCTTACCTGTGGCAAAATTCTTCGAAGATTACCAAGGGGATCCTGATCATATGATCAGAAGGATTCAACAGTGGTTTAAAGTGTAGCAGACTTGGGAGAAGCTTGTAGACAAAGCATATGACCATCAAATAAGGATCAAGTAGGATTTCAACAAAAAAGCGAACAAGGAGGATTTTCAATTGGGTGATCTGGTGATAAAGTGGGATGCACCTAAGAAAGATAATGGCAAGCAAGGAAAATTTAAATATTTATGGATTGGTCCTTTCAAATTTGAGGTATTCTCTAATAACACTTTCAAGTTGCAGAATATGGAGAATGAAGAGGTTTTTGGTGGCCCCGTCAATGGGCCATTTCCTGAAAAAGTACTTTGCTTGTTCCTCGAGTAGCTCTTCATGTCATTGTAAATATCATTTTATTTTTATTTTTATTTTTATTTCAATAACTGACCTATTGACCCCATATCCCTAGGATAAGGAACTAAGTCTACTCATTCTTGGCATCCCGCAAGGGGCATGCCACCCCCTGTGGAGCCAATGTTATCACACTAAATTTCCTTGGGTCTTTTAGTTTGTTTTTATCCTTTTTTAAGCCTTAGATTTCAAATTTTTTAAGTTTCATCCCTTTAAATTTTATGTTTGGTATGACCCCTTAGATGATTAAAGTTTTGAGTCATAGCTCTAGTTTGATCCTCAAATTGATTTTTGGATTTAAACCCTTTTTAGTTCATGACTTAAGTTTTGGACCCCTTCATGATTTGTCATTAGGATCGATCCCTCCCCTCCCATGACCATACTAATGTGACACACCATTCTCCTCACTCATGACCTATGGGCATGACCTGTTGTCCTTTATTACTTGTCCAATAATTTTTTTAAACTAGAGCGCTGCTCACTCATCAGGCGGCTCCATAGCACCTTACCCGTTCATCATGATTTCCACCACGATTTATGATTACCACGACTGATTTCATGTTCCTTGTTTTCAGTGCTAAGAGTTGGTTAAATATACCTCCAAGATCTCACATTTACGAGCCATGATAATTATTTTGTATTTGAAAATTCATGAATGCTACACATAGTTCTGACCAAGCAACAATGGTGTGACCAAATTTGATGTTGAGGTAGATTCGAGGGATGAAATGTTCGAAAATTCATCCTAATATTACAATGAATATTCCAATAGGTGTTCACTCCATAGGTATCCCATGTTTCCTCCTCTGCACATTAATTTTCACAAAGAATTTGTGCTCAGGTTTTGGTTGAGCTTGAACAATTGTAAGGGACTCTTCTTTGGATGATAGACATGTCTCCTCTCTTTATCAGAACTGTGAACTCCATTGCCTGTATCTAGGTCTGATTACTGATGTCTTCCATATCCATTGAGGTTGCAAGCACCTAAATATCTTATCCTCTGCATATGCGTTGCGTTACCCAGAGGCATTTCTCAACCCCTCTGTGTCTCCCCCACTTCCTTTCATTTTGGAGTTAAGCATTCTTACTTAGTTACAAAGGGCCAATAACAGATTACCCCCTATTTTTATACACTCTCAAATACCTGTACAAATATAGGGGCGTAATTCCCATAGTCAAGCTTGGCTTACTAGCACCAGTCTATTTTAAAGGTCAACCTTGTGCATTTGAAGCGTGATTTTAAGTCTTCCTAGTTATTACTATCCCATAAGCCTTTAAACGATCTCATTCTAAGCCATGGAGACTCCTCAATAGAAGAAGACACACAAAGGGGGCAAGGTGGTTAGGAAAGAACCTGTGGACATGCATCTTTTTGATACATAACCCATGGCAAGAGAGGTTTTTCAAAGAGTGGGATGCCTCTCTTTCTACCAGAATATTCAGAGAGGCCATCCAGAGGTAACAATATATTTTGCATTACATTTTGATGGCAGGATAACCAAGGTTGGGGATTTGGAATTTGAGGTGACTGAAGCCTCTATCTCAGTTGCAACAGGAATCCTCATTCCAGGTGAAAAGTGGTTCAAAGTTATGGTTGTGAGTTCAGCCTAAGCTAAAGATCTCTTTAAACCTGAACATAAAGCTACTGATTTGTCTTAAAGTATTCCAAGGAGTCAATTGATTGAACAGTTTAAGAGAATACTGAAGATCATCCAAAGATATTTTACATGTGAAGGGATATTTAACACATTGTACTAGTACCATATAAGGCTTTTGCTTCATTTTACTGGTAAAGATGAAATGAATATCCCCTATTATTTGTTAAGGAGCATAGGTAAAATGTCAAACATGATTCAATCCAAGTCTAAGGATGTGGATTCTAACATTTTTCACTTTGGATTGATTAGAATGCTAGTCTCTGAGGAATTGGGTAAGAAAGAGATGTCATGGGAGAATTTTGTGGTTACTTATCACTTCAAGTTGGATTTAACATCTACTCCTCAATCACTCATTACAATTCCTTTATCACCCTCCAGCGTTGTTAAAGAAAGGACTAGTAGGAAGAGAAAGGGTAGAGCTCCTATTCAAGTTTCAGAGGTAAGCAAGCAGGTCACAGGAGTTGAGGAGGAAGCTTGTCCTTCCCCACAAAGAGATTTTTCACCACCTCCTCCACCAGGTTAGAAGAGGTTCCTTCTTCTACCAAAACTACATAAAAGAAAGAGAAGAAGCTACACTTCCCCTCTTCTCCTCTGACAATAAATACCAAGGGAAGAATACCTTTCACAAGATCATCAATTCCTAAGGGAGTTGTTGAAGAACAGTCCCTACCTGAGATCCTTGTAGAAAAGAAGAAGTTTGAAGGCATTGGAAATACTGTGGAAAGAAAAGAGGAAACCCCTATGCAAAAGAAGAAAGATAAAAGAAAAGCCACCAAGAATCCTGATGAAGTTGAAAAGGAAATTCATATGCAGATGGAAGAGGATAACGAGAATAAACCTATTGATATTGTGCATGTCACTGCTCCACCTGACAATAGGACCTTCAAAAGACTTATCAGGCAACTTAGGGATGGAAGAAAATAAGTGGCTTAGTTGAAAACAGAGGCCATGTATGATAGGGTGAAAATGAAATACCTCATGGATGGATACAACCATACCCTTGACTTGGCAAGGTTTTCAGCAAGAAAGTATCAGCCCCTTCACAGACAACTACAAAACCTTTATAGGCAAAATAGAGGTTTTCAATCTCAGAACAGGAAACTCAAGGCAAATTTGCAACATTTTTAGGATGAAGTAGCTCAAAGAAAATTCCAGGTATTGGTTGAAGCTTCCATTGAGAAAGAGACATCAACAGTCAAAGAGAGAACAACCCCACTGGAAAATCTTGTCATTGTTAAGTAGAAGAAGCTTTTTGTGCCAAATGAAGAGCCTCCTTCTACCAGAAAGAGTGTGAGGTTAAGTGTCAAGGTAAATAAATTTTTGGTGAAATATAAGCCCCATTGTTGGCCATGGGTTATGGAAGGAGGTGAAGAACGAGGAAGAAAAGGTAAAAAGTGAGCTTCGCGGGAGACACAATGGCTATCATTGGGTCGAAGTGAGAAAAAGAACAGAGAATATGGAGGGAAGTGAGGAAAATTAGTCTGTTGGATGAGGAGATTGAGGATGACAGATCAAGAAGAAGTATGGACCAAGGATGAATCAGGAAGTGGAAAAATCTAGCATTAGATGCCTTGGAGAACCGCGAGATGGAGAAGGAAAGACAGGCTGGCAAAGCCCAGAAAGAATGAGTCAAGTTGACCTAGGGTTGTAGACACCTAGGTTTTTGGTAATTAGGGTTTTGACACCTAGGTTTCAACCTAAGGCTGTCGATGAGGGATTGTAATGTATAAATAGAGGTCAAGAGGACCTAGGTTGGGTCGGTACTATGGTTGAGCCTTATAGTCGAGTATTGTTCATCAGGAGAATATTGTATTGAGGGTGAGAGAAGTGTTGAGAGAGAGAGACTTCTGGTATTGTAAGATCTTTAGTTAGGTGCAAATATCAAGTCCTATAGATGGGTGCACAGGAGGAGAGAGGAAGAAGAAAGGATTTGCTGGCCAGGAGCACAGATAAGGACTGTAAGCTTTACCTTAATATATCATAAGCACAGTTCTGTGGACGTACCTCTATAGAGAGGGTGAACCATGTACCTCTATTGTTGTGTGTGTGATTGATCCTTTGAGATTTGATGTTGTTATAATGTTATCTGCATTACTATATTAGATAAGATCTATAGCTATGAGGGATAGATCTAGCTAGTTTAATGGTAGATGCATGTTATGTTGTTGTTGTAATAAGAACCACATGATATTCCCTTGGTTGTAGGCATATCTGTCCTGCAACCCCCTCATAGCCTCTTCGAGTGAGACTGCATCTGCTTCATATGTGCTACTGAAAGGGCCAGTAGCTAGGGATTGTTGGTGCACTCTTGGAGATGAACCCTGGGTCTGCCCCTGTGCCAACAAATGGTTCCATTGACGGGACCAGGATCTTTTTAAGGCAATGTCAAGGTGGTTCCCATAAAAGATGGAGATTCAGAAGTGGGTAGAGGATCAAGAGAAGGACTTCATTGAAGCCCAGAACAAGAACCCTAAAATAAGCATCGAGGATTGGCTACAAAGATGCATATTCACCGAAATTCATGAGATCATCTTTGGAGGAATCCATCAAGAGCTACACGAGTGGTTGGCTAGGTTAGCTGACACACAATTTGAAATTAGATCTAGACCGCCTATGGTTTGGACACCAGCATTGATCTTGAAGGTCAAGAGAGTCGACAACGTTCTATCTAGAGCAGTAGATCACTGGTTTGATAGTACCATCGGAGGATATATCACTGAGTTTGTTGTTGACAGAACATAATCGTATAGTCAAGCCAAGAGATACTTTTTCAAGGGACCCGGAGGAAACGTTTTTCACTTCCTAAAGCTAAGAATCAATATGCTCTTGCATGAAAACCACATCTTGATGATACAGTAGATTGATTGGACCTGAAAAGGCTAATGTTCAAGATCTTGGAAAGCGACAGTGACACAGAAGTAGGACATACACCTAGTGGGAAAGTATTCTGCAAAGTTCACCTTGATAATTTGTTTAATCAAAACTACGGTGGAGAATGTTTCTATAGTGGAGAGGAGGTAGATATAACCGATGAAGAGCATCCAGAGTCCACTAGAACAAAAGAAGGGGAAGCTAAATAATTGTGCCAAAGAGAGCTAGAAACCTCAAGAAATACGTGGACTACTGAAGTAAGTAACATTAATCCTCCTGTTGTCTCAACAATAGCTAATAGTCATAATAGTCAGACCCACCAGAGTCCTCAGAGTACTGTTACTAGTATACCAACATCTACTCAGACAAGAACCCTAGTCAGCTTTATGGAAGATGAAATGAGACTCCCTATCTTTAGAGGGGATGAATCTGAAGACCTATATCAACATTGGTTTCTGTGTGAGACCGTATGGAATATTAAAAGTATCACTGATGAAGCCATCAAGAGAACCCAGTTCAACACTACGCTAAGGGACCACACACTGAGCTGGTACATGAAACTTGTCCAAGGATTGGCACAGCCTAAGCCCTTGAATGAGATCAAGAATGCACTGATTGCAGAGTTTAAGAAACCTAATTCAGAGTCACAATGTATTACAGAACTAAAAGAGATTAAACAAAAGGTAGAAGAACCTATTTGGAAGTTTGACTAGAGATTCAAGACACTGATAGGTCGATTAACTTTCCAGATCCTTGACGAACATAACAAAGAATGGTTCATCGTTGCACTGTTACCATACATAAGAATCCCTTTGATGCAGCAGAAGATTGCATCTCAGGCGGAAGCCTTGGAGATCACCATGAAGCTCGAATCAACACCAATGGGAGAATATAGCTCAGGCATTAGCTAGATCATGAGCCAGTTAACTAGTTTGTCTTTACAAGTCGAGGATATGAAGAAAGATAAGGGAAACGACAAAAGGGAAGATATCTAGTGTGTAAGATGCATATTTGAAGGCCATGATAAGGAAAACTACCCTTTATTTCATGAGTACTTGGCATCAGGAGCACCGAGCCCCTTAAAGCAGGTTAACCTACCATGGTGTGAGGTATGCAGAAATAGGCATCGCCCAGGTGAGTGCTACTACATGCAGAAGTATTTCTAGACACCCACAAACTTGTATTGTAGATTTTGTAAATTAGTGGGGCATGATGATCGAGATTTTAGAGCTTATGATCTCATGCATGAAAGGTCGAGAGAGATATAAAAGATTCGAGGTGAAGTACAACAAGAGGGAAACATTCCGCAGTACAACTCTCCAGGGAGAGGAAATTTCACTCCTCATGGCGGATACAGAGGAGGAGGAGGAGGAGGAGGTATGGGCCAAGGCCGAGGAAAAATAATTTGTTACAACTTCACACAGCTCAGACATTTAGCAAGGGATTTTCATAATCCCTGCACAACCTGTAGTTACTATAATTCCTTCGAGCATGTCATAGAAGAATGCCCTGTGTTGCTAGCTAAACTTCAGGAAAGATGAGGACCCCAAAAGAACCCACAAGTACAACTGATATATACTGAACCTCACGGAGCAGACCCTAGAGTCGTTGTTATTACTCAAGGAGGTGTTGCTACAGGGGAAGACAGACTAGCCCAAGGAAGGACTAAAAATGACCACGTAGTTAGGAAAGCTATAGAAAAGACCCCAATGTTCGATGATAAGAAAGAAAGATAGATATTCGAGGAGGCAAGAAAAGAGTTCAAAGGAGATCAAAGTTCTTCATCAAAGAGACAACCAAAAATCAAAGAATATGGCATGCCTCAGGCGTTTGATCTATCTGCATCACCAACATAAGGGGAAAAGGTAAGAAAACTCATGGAATTCTTGCACACTTGTGTTAAGTTGATTCAAGATAAAGGCGTTGTCCAAGAATTACAAGATCTCATCAAGCAATATGAACTAGGAAAAATAGACCCCTTACCGAATAGAGCAGTGCACCAAATTGGAAGAAGGATAAGGAAAGATAAATAACTACACTTGAATGGTCAGATAGGAGAGTATGAGATAGACTATGTAGTCCTCAACTTAGGTTCAAAAGTCAATGTCATGACGAAGAAGACTTGGGAACTGATGGGAAAACCCAAGTTGATATATTCCCCTATTAGGCTTCGCATGGCTAATCAGCAAGCTATCAACCCATTTGGACAATTAGAACATGTCCCCAGTGGACATCGATGTGGTAAGAACCTTTGCAGATTTTGAGGTAATTGAAATTGTTGATAATAGCTGCACTTACCCTGCATTGTTATGAATTGATTGGGCCTTCGACAATTCCACTATTGATGATTTAAAGAAAAGACATGTGACATTTGAGAAAGAGGCCTTAGGGTATTTTCACCTTTAGATCCAGATGAAGGTCCACGATACACAGAACCTATCAGAGAATAAGACCATGCATTTGAATTGGAAAACATCTACAAATTAACAGCCAGACAACGGGATTATATCAACCCTACAACTGATGGAAATCTGATCTGGCGAAGTGACAACGCATGTTCATCTGATTCAGAAGAAGCGCTGGAAAACTGGTAGAACCATATGTACGAAGTATCTACAAGAATATGTGCTAGGCTAACCAGAGAATTTCACTGGATTGGCACAATAGTGAGTAATCTACCCACATTTGATGGGTTGAACCCCTTAGAAAACTTCTTGTCATAATTTGAGACAAGTGTACCAACACAACAAAGGTTTTTGGAAATGGATGAGGATATGAAATCCACACAAGATAGATGGTGGGGGACACATAAAAGAAATATTATAGACTAGACACAATGCCAAACTCTGATGAAAACATGGTTCTCATCACAAGAAGGAAGCTGCAAAGCACGATACATAGGTTGAAGTTGCCCAAAGGACCATGTACGAAGCTATGAAGAGGCATAGAGCGACATTCCTAGATACAAATAGGTACACAGATTCGTCAATACGCTGGATACCACCCTGATTAACTGGTACCTTAAAGCAGAGATGCACCTTGTCACTTCAGAATGGGAAGGTATGACCCATAATTATATAACGACCTTTTTGTTTGACACTGAATTTACTTCTGTAGATCAAGCAATATATATGGTGAGACATAAAGTATTCTAGGAGGCATCTGACCTCCCTTTCGAGAAAGAAGAGGATGAATGGATTGCGCCCCTCCAGAAACTGTAGACCTACTACAACATTAATGCTGACGAAGATGATGACCCAAGGAAGGTGAATATCATGGAAACAAAAGGTCATAGATATGTGGAAGGACTAGGAGTTGAACTGCCATTCATTGGACAACGTATAAAAAATAAAGAAATTCAATATCGGGACAGAGGAAACACCAAATCTTTCCAACGTCGAAGATTACTGGGACATTGCTACCATTGACAAAATCATAGATTTATTGCATGAGTATCAGGACTTGTTCCTGACCAAGTTCATTGATATGAAGGGAATCAAAGGACCTATGGGAGAAATGAGAATACATTTTAAACCAAATGTGAAGCCAGTCAAGAAAATACCCTACAGATTAAACCCGAAATATAACGAAAAAGTGAAGATTGAGCTTGACAGAATGCTGGAAGTAGGGATTATTGAACTTGTCGAAGAGTCGGAGTGGATTATACCCATGGTAGTGCAAGATAAGAAGACAAGTGAGATAGGGCTTTGCATAGATCTCAAGAAGATGAATGATGCTTTTCTACATGATCCTTTCCCTACTGTTATCACTAAAATTTCATCCGCAAATGTTTACAGGAATCCAACATCTTCAAACAACTATTAGTTCACCCATGGACCAAAATTACCAAAAAATCATTTCCAAAAGGTCCAAAACTATACAACCAGTTATAAAATCAAGATGCACTATGACTATACAGGGCATGTGTGAACATACACCATCAAGAAATGCAGGAAAAGTGCACATGCACATGATGCACGACTATAGACACTAAAAGCTGCGCACACCTGAGAACGACACATTTATGATGTTGGTTGGCCTTCCACCCACTTCTGGTTCATCTTCCAAGTCGATTTGACATCCAAATCTTGGCTAGATCCAGTTGAGTGGCTGGTCAAAGACCTAAAGGTGCCCTAAACATCCCCTTTTCACACTAAAAGTTGGTTGCACAATACCTCAAAGTGGTGCTATAAAACAAGGCCATGGGTGCACTACATCTTCAAGGAATTCATTTGCAAGGTTATGTTGTTGCTATTCTCTTGGGGAAACCACTTTTCTCATCAAGAACATACTAGCACCATTCCATTTGGGCAATCCACATCACCTTTTGAGTGGGTTAGCTTGGGATTCTTTCACCATTTCTTTTAAGTTTTCAAGTTGTAAGAAGAGCTCAATCTTGGGGGTCCAAGAGCCCTCCCTTGGAGGAAGAAGGGACCCAAAGTCCCCTTTCTCTTCGGTGTTTTCTTTTCACTAATAAAATCCTTTCCATTGGTGACATGAGTCTTGTTTGTTTCTTGTTCTTATGTCTCTATGCATAATAGTTTAATTGTTTTTTCCTTTCCTAGTTTATTTCTTAGCTTAGTCTTTTATGTTTATTCTTCTAACCCTTTCCTTTACTGTTGTCTTGCTTATCTAACCAACTAAGCTTGTAAGCACCTTTGTTTTGCTCATTTAGGTGACGAAAGAGGCGCAACAGATTGGTGACTCCACTAGGGAAAGGTATCAATTTACTACCCCATTTGGGTTATTTTAGCTCTTATTTTTACTTATTTAACCTACAGGTACCATAACCTGCCCAAACCGATTGGAAAAACATCAAATTCAAAGTTGAGTTGAGAGAATTCCATCCAAAATTTTCTTCACAGATGTGTGACAGTTGTGCATGGGTTTATTTGCCCATAGTCATGCATCGTGTGCTTGTGTGCCAAAATCACTGCATTACTTAGCTCCTTCTATGCACCTGCACTCAAAAAGCTTTTTCAGTTCACACATTGGAGCTCAGAGCGCCTCTGCCTAGTCTTAAACCCACACACCTGTGAAAAAAGAACAGATTATAAGCTTTTTTATGATCTGTTTAAGGCCCATAACCTTCTTAAAGATGATTCCATGCATGTCGTAATATGCACCACACTTACATTCCCTCTCCTATAAAGGGATTATTCAAAACACATAGGCACTTAGGGGTTAAAAATCATTATTTTTCCTCTCTTTGTTTTTTATTTCTCCACATGGATGGCTTGCTTTGACTAAAAGTTGGAATCATTCTACATCACATATAAAACTTACATTGGGACTAGAAATTGGATATCAAATGTTGAGTATGCTCTTCTCTCACGCTCCAAAGCGATCTTGAGAATCAGAAAGAGGTTGAAAGACAATTTCACATCCCTTAAAAATATAAAATCTTTAGGAGAGGACAATAGCCCCCTCGGGACTCCTCTTAGTTTATTTTTCAAACACATCTCAATATTGTAATGGGCCCATACATTCCCACATGCTACAAAGATAGGATAGTGTTGAAATTTACTTTCTTAGATTAAATCACTAGGGAAGTTTAAAGGTTTTGTAACGGGCCCATACATGCCCAGATGATCACAATCTAGGATAATTTCAAAGCTTTCTTAGATTAAATCACATTAGGGAGTTAAAGGAATAGTAAAGGACCCACATGTCCACATGCTAGCTTCCTAGGGAATTTTGAATTATGCAAGGTTGTACCAATGAAATTTAGCTAAATAGGTAATTAAAGACTTGTAAGGACCAAACGAAGTCCACATACAACAAGGTGACACCTAATTCATTAAAAAAATGGCACACTTTCACTCATTCACACACAAAAGTCACTTCGCACTCACATTGTTTTCATCTCGAAACGTGGAGGTTGAAGTAATTTTCCTCCAAAGGGATTTCGAAACACCCCACCCTTTTTTTGAAGAAACTATCCACTCCCACTTAATTTCAATGAGATTGGCTCACACCCCCAATATCTCAAACAACCACATCTAATTTTTTTTCAAAAAACTCACTATGTTTTCCTCCATAAGAGGTGCCAAAAGAAATCGTTTAGTCTAGGTAGGATTTCGGGGATAGGCATCCAAATAAATCCCCGCTATCTGGTCCTCACATTTTCAAAATAATAGAAGTTGTCAAATAGGGAACTTTAAATCCTCCAAGTCAAGTGTTCCTAACACCATAAGGCAGGGAGATACCCGTGAAGGGTTGAAGACTGAGCTCTAGTTGTTCTGTTCGTCCCCCCTTGAGGAACCCACCTCTTAGATGGGATCCAGCTCGTGACCCATTTATTAGGTTGAAAATATAAATGCCGCACTTTGACCAAGGTACCTAGTGACCAAATTTTATGACATCTACCCAGGTGGCAATTGTGGGATGCAATTGCACCTTGATCGAATTTTGTGTGGCTATTAGGAAATATCGCCAGTTCTTTTTGGATATGCCCCCTCTACCCCTCATTATAACTGATTGCTTCATCCTTCACTAGTTTCTCTTTCAGTGGATTTAGACCCCACTATTGAGTTTTATTGGAAGGTCTAGTGCTATTTTGAGAGGAAGGACGTTACATCTTTTAGGACACGAGCATTTTTTTTCTTTGTACCCCCATGCAGAAAAAATACACCTATCCACATATATTTGTTTTTATCAAAAAACTTTATGTATGATGCCCTTCTAATTACATTTGATTTGGATATATATCATGTAAATTTCAAAAATTGCAGCAAAGGATTTTGTTTATTTATTTCTCTCACCACCATTCTCACACATTCACTTAGCTAGTCGGACATCATAGGGGACCCACAAAACCCCCGTCATCCCAGACACTTGCTAAATCTCCCTGCTATTGTAGGGGGAGTTCCTAGTCTTTCCAACTCATCGGCTCCACCTTCTCACACTCTTGTGAGTGCCACTATCTTGGGATCAACTTTGCTTGGTTCCACCTTACTTGGGTCCAATTCCCAAGGTCCACCTTCCACTCGCTCTCCTTTACATAGAAGCAGGGGGGCAACTTCCTCTCAAGGGGAAAGTACAAACCCACCTAGTCCCCTCCAAGGGTCAAGTACTCATAACACTCATACTATGGCCAGAACTAATCCTACACCACCACCCCATATGCCATATTTAGCCTCCCTCAACATATCGTATTTGACTAAACTCACCAATGATCGCATATTGCACAACCCCACATGGCCTGCAATGCCTACCAAAATCCCTTCAAACATCCCCAAGTTTGAAGGAAAAGTAGGAGATGATCCTGTCAACCATATCATGAGATTTCACCTATGGTGTTCTTCAAACAACATCATGGACAATTCCATCCGATTGAGGTTATTTCAACATACACTCACTGGCCCATCTGCTAAATGGTATGTCAAAGAAAACTTTGGGTCCCATACGACTTTTGAATCCTTTGCCAAAGAATTTTTTACCTTCTTTCAATTACTTGTTCGTCATGAAAATGGCCTTGAACTACTCTCATATTTAAAACAAACCCCCTCTACACATATTTCCGTCCACATCCACAAATGGCTTCAGCAATGTAGCCTCTGCAAAGCTGATGCTATCAATTGGTTCCTAAAATCACTTGTTTCCCTCCTTGCCAAATATGTGGCCACCACCTTCCCCTAGACCCAAGAAAAATCCATTAGAAAGACCCAAAATTTCAAACTCATCTACACCCAGTCCGGATACCTATACACAATACTCCCAGACACCCCAAAACCCATGCCATTTGGCCAAGACAAACTTGGAATGTCTCACTCAGTAGATGGATTGATTGGTAACACTGCACACCACAACCCACCGCCTCAACAACCACCCATGTATGGCTCACCTCAATATCCGTCAGCATATGGAGGAATCCCTTATTATCCTCCTCCACCTTATCAACAACCATACCCTATTTCCTTGACTCCACCCATAAGTGGACCTTCGTCGACACCCCTAAACCACCCACCTATCCAACTAAGTGTCGTTACTCCCTCTACCTCGGCCTATACCCTAAGCACTAGTGAAAGTGCCACACCCTCCTATGTACCTTATGGAATATTGCCTCAACATAATCTGTACTTTCCATTTTTTGGCCCCCCATAGCCTATGGCTCCACCACAAGGACCACCACATGCTATGGTTAATTTTGTTCAACTCTCTCCCATTTAGCAATATCAAAATTTTGAACAGCTGAACACCACAAATCCACCCCATCAATCGAACATTACTAGAAAGAAAGGAAAAAATTGGAAAAATAATAATCCAGGACCAAGAGGAAACCAAAACCAACCCCAACATAACCAGTCTACCCTGGGCAACCAAAACTAGGGTAATCAAAATCCCCAAGGGGGAAACAACAACAAACATCAAGGAAGGAACAAAAAAAATGTTAGGACCACCTTCCCTTGTGCCCTTTGCGGTGAGTTTGGTCACTATACTCACTATTGCCCCAAAATACCTGACTTTAAACAGATGAAAGATTCTGTGAATGGACCACATCCCTCAGCACCACCTGCACCTCAGCAGGCCCCACAACCATATGTGTAGCAACCCCCCCTAGTTGTACTACAAAACCCCATCGCACACCAAGGGGTCATAAATACCCAACCATACATGTAGCCTACCCCACCACAATTGGGACAATATCCCAATACGGGCACCTCTACCGATCGCACTGTCCTCCTTACGAGTGAGGAAGAAGTCCTTCTGCAAATGCACAATCGTCAGTATAGAAAACCCCATGAATCTGCTCCCACTACCTTGAAAGCAATTCTAGTCACAACCAAACCCCCTCTCATAATTCCTTGCCCTAATACTGAAACCTCCCTTCATATTCCTCGCATCCCATTGCATAGGAATGTCCACAATCCTCAACCTAGGGCATCTCATAATTACAGGTTGGTCAATGACTTGGCACAATCCCCGGATGCCATGTCAGTCTTAGAGATCCTTCAAACTTGTCCCACCTAGTGGAAGTCCTTACTTTCCACCCTGGGAGAATTTGACCTCGACAATGGAGAACCTCGCCTCCCTTCTCTTATTGCTTTTCAAATCCCTATAAAAATTCAGAGCATTACAGTTCACCGATGCATCATTGATGAAGGTGCATCCACCTGTATCATGTCCAAATCCATATGGAAGAAACTTGGTTTCCCCGAACTCATACCATCTGTCATTACCTTAAGAGCCTACGATGGCAGACCCTCATCCCCCAAAGGACTCTTCCAAAATGTCCCCGTCGAGCTCAGGGGAAAAACCGTTCTGATTGACATTGAGGTTATCGATTCCTTCCTTGACTACAATATCTTGTTTGGTCGTAGCTACATGTGTGCTATGAAGGTTTTTGCCTCTTCTGTGTTCTAAACCATGATGCTTCCCCATAATGGAATGATCATTACCATCGATCAAGTATCACATTACGAGCTTAACCCTTCATCCAACATCAATAAGATGCTCCCTTCTATCCACACTAATACCAATGCCTATCCACTCATTGAGATGGGCCCTAGAATCTTCAAAGATCCATCCCATCTAGGGACCTACCATGGAGCACCACTGCTCCTCCATCCCTCCGCACAAGTATGTGTTGTATCCTCCAACAAAATGACAACTGAAACTAACCTCCCTCCCACTGAGGCCTCTTTCATCCCTGACGTCCCACTACTCATAGAACTTCCCCCTCAGGAATCCCCTAGAACTAATTCAGCTCAACCCATTCCTGATCTTCCCTAAGGACAGATCCCAGTTTGGGAAACAATCCCCCAAGCCCTTACCCAAATCCCTTTCTTTTACCCCCCACCAGGTGTACAATATTTCCAAGTCACTGCAATTCTTACCCTTCCTAATATGGTGTTGGCAATCCCAGTTTGGTATTTACATCCACCTGAGATAGTTCCTCAACCATCCCTCCCTCCCCAAATAGAAGGAATCCCAATGTAGATTCCCATACTCACTCCCACCATACCCACTACACCACCACTCACTAACCCCCATGCTACAGATGGGGGCAAGCGAAATAAGAAGGAGCCCACAACTCCACTTCCCCCACATGTCCAAACTCCTTGCATGCTATGTGAGAAAGATGGACACCCCACCAACAAATTCCCATCTCTCCCTGAGTTATGTAATCTCATCCAACTCCTTCAAACACCACCACCACTCGTCGCTTCCTCTAGTATTGCCACTATCTCACAGAACACAAATAACAAAGGAATGTGAACCAAATTCACATGCACCATCTATTCAGAATATGGCCATTACACACACCACTATCCAGCGTTACCTCAATTCCAACAGACACTAATAGTTGTACACCAGAGCTTTCAACAAACACCCACCTCAACTCCTGTCACCGACATCCATTATGTCACAACCTCATTCAACAAATGCATGAGATGTCCTTGCTCTCTATGCGAATAACTTGATCATTTCACATATCAATGTCCTATGATCATTGAATATAGTCGTCGTCAACTGGCCCCTATTAAAAATGATACCCGCCCTACTCCAACAGACTCGCTAAATACCCTTACCCCATCAATTGATATGGTTCATATCTTCTCACCAGAACCTGAGGCACTCCCTTCTCCCCCATGGTTCCTAGATGATTTATATGAGGAGTTATCCCCAAATCCCATCAATTCTCCAATTCATTTCCCCACAAACATTCTATGCCTGACTACCATTTTTAACCCACAATATATGGATATTTGGTTTATGTCAAGCAAACCATCGCAATCCCCCTCCATCAATCCCCCTACATCTTTATCACAAGGAGACAATGCCACAATGATGGTCATTGAGACCATTCCTCTCGATCCCCTATAGTCACGCAAGTTTCATTGTCATGAAGATATCCTCAAGGATTTTACTACCCCGGATTACCCATGGGATACACTCCACCACAGAGTGCTCTTTCTTTCACAAGAAGCCTTCACGCCTCCTAACCAACACCCCATCTATGCAGTCGAAACCAAATATTTTCTCCCATCAGGGTATATATATTGGTTCAATAACCCTATCCTTGCCCCCGATGCTTTTGAGGAAGGAAATATGGCTAATATATACCCAACCATCAAAATAGATATTTCCATCAAATCCAGAATTCTCGAGGAAATCATGATTGGCACTGCATGTTCTCCAGAAGAAATCACCACCTACAAATCCCTATTCCAGGAATACCGAGACATTTTCACCTGGTCATACATAGAGATGCCTAGCCTTGATCCCTCTATTGTCGAACATCACATAGACACCTAGCCTGATATCACACCCGTCCGCCAAAAAAAATGACCATTACACCCATCCAAAGCAGCAACCATCAAAGCAGCAGCCATCAAAGACAAGATTGACAAACCACTTGCTACATGGTTCATTTACCCCATAGCCTATACATCATGGGTCTCCAACCCTATCCCTGTTAACAAAACAAAAGTCACTATCCATGTCTATATGGACTTCCACGATATTAATCGTGCCTATCCCAAAGACAACTTTCCAACACCCTTCATCGACCAAATAATCGATGATTGCGCAGGTCACGAGGCTTTGTCCTTCATGGAAAGTTTCTTTGGTTACAACCAAATCCAAATTCACCCCGCTGATTAGTACAAAACCACATTCATAGACCCTTGGGGCACCTTTGCGTATAGTGTCATTCCATTCGGCCTCAAGAATGCCGACGCCACATTCCAATGGGCCATGACATACATTTTTTACAATCTAGCTCATATCATCCTCGCATACTTAGACGACCTCACCACTCGATCTAAGAAATGCACTCAACATCTCGATGATCTACGAATCATCTTCTACAGGTGTAGTTAGTACAATATCTGCTTGAACCCCCTCAAGTGCATATTCTTTGTCACTACTGGGCACCTTCTTGGGTTCATAATTTCCCAATATGGCATTACTGTGGACCCCCTCAAAGTCCAAGCCATCACATAAATTCCACCCCCATGGAATTTACGCTAACTACAGAGCCTTCAAGGCAAAGCCAACTTTTTATGATGCTTTGTCCAAGATTACGCTACTCATGCACATGGATTCCTTCTCTTACTTCATCATGACATCCCATTTCAATGGGATAAACATGCCCAAACCGCTTTTGACGATCTCAAAGAGGCTCTCTCCAACACCCCGTTGATTAGTCCACCTGACTATAACTGCAATTATCTCCTCTACATATCAGCTTCAGCTGTTTCAGTAGCAGGAGTGCTCATCCAAATAGGGGATGATGCCCGTGAGCATGTGATTTTATACATTAGTAAAAACCTTTCAGGAACACCCTTGAATTACAATCACGAAGAAAATCTAGCCCTCACATTTGTCCTCATAGTCCAGAAACCGTGCCATTACATTCTACTTCGAACTACCAAAGTCATCGTAGATTCCAACCCCATGCAATACTTGCTCAGTAGTCAAAAAATTAACGGTAAATTTTCTCAATGGATCGTCATCCTTCATGAATACGATCTTGAATTTTCAACACCCAAGAGAAAAAAATCTCTCATCCTCACCAAACTTATCATGGCTTTTCCCTCTGACACTACCAGTCCACCGGTCAATACCAACCTCCTTGATGAACATATTTTTTTTGTCCCCTCAGATGACCCTTGGTATGTTGATCTTCTTGTCTATTTCCAAACACAAAAATTTGGAAACCACCTCTCTAGAGATGATCGTCGATGTATTTTTCACCATGAACCTCTCTACCTTCTCATTGGGGACATCTTATATCAGCAAGGATTCGACACCATACTCCGTCGATGCTTAACTATTGATGAGGCCGACAAAATCTTGATTGATTGCCACAACAACGCTTGTGGAGGCCATCTCTCAGGGCTGTCCACCACTTAGAAAATCATTTGCACAAGTTACTTTTGGCCTAAATTATTTCACAACTGCATCCATGCCATGAAACAATGTGATAAGTGCCAGCTTTACACCAACCAAGAACGCGCACCACCTTCTCTTCTACACCCAGTCATCACCAATGGTCCCTTTTGTAAATGGGGCATCAAATTCATGACTTGCAACCCTACATCCATCAATGGACAAAAATACATTGTCGTTGCATTTGATTACTTTACCAAGTGGGTTGACTCCATGCCTACCTTCAACAACACCGCTGACACAACAACGCATTTTTTCTTTAACCACGCCATATCCCACTTTGGAGTACCACTCCAACTAGTCTCTGATCACGAAAAACATTTCAAGAATGAGATTTTCATGGAAATCTCATCCTGGTTAGGCTTCTCCCAAGATTTCACCTCACCATACTACCCTTAGTCCAACGGATAGGTAGAATCAGTTAACAAGGTCTTAAAAACCATGTTGCAACGCATGGCTAATAAACATAAAACCAATTGGCATCACATGTTATTTTTGTTGATACCGAGAGGGGGGTGAATCAGTATCAAGTACAATTTAAAACCTTTTTCAACTTGTACTTAAACCATTCAACTATATCCAATGAGAAATGAACAATAGTATAAGAGTTACACCAATACACCATAATACACCATGCACAATATATGAGAAATAATCAATAGTTTATTGTTCAAGGGAAGTAATGACTTCCAAAGGTAGCTACAACTTCCAAATGTAGAGGGAGGGGTAAACGTCCAAGAGGAAGATACAATCCTCCAATATCAAGAGAGAGTTGAACTCTCAATCCTTTCCCCTTCCTTCCACCCAAGAATATATGAGAGATAATAAAAATTTACATTAAATCATCACCATCAACCAATCATCACATAGAACTTAATAATGCTTCCTGAGACTTCTTCAATTTCTGCAATTCTTCAATTCTTGGAGTACTCTGATCCTGTAGATAACATTACTCAATGTATTCTCTGAAACACCTCCAATTTTAAATCCTTAAATCCTCCCCAAAAAGAGGTTATAGAATGAATGGCAGACTTTATTCAATTTTGGTCTGTTCAGAAGACCCAACTTGTACAACATGCCCCATTCTCAATATTTAACATCCAATTCTAAAAATCATACAAAATAATCTAAAGTTCGTACTCTTTCCAATGGAAGTGGTCCCACTTCATTTGGATTTTGTATGAAAAAGGTATGACTATTTTACCCAGAACACTTTTTTATTGACTAGCCTCAGGATTGGTCACAAACCCTATCTTCCATAGAGTGTATCTCCATAATTGTAGCGAATCAAGAGCTGAAATTTTTACCAAAGGTACCTTGATATGTCTTCTCAATACCATAGCGATTTCACCATCTGAATTGTTCTATAAACAAATTTATAGCAAAAATTGTAAGATAACCTGGAAATAACATACCTTAGAACACATCACCAAAAGACTTCATCCTCTCTTGAAATCCGGCCTTCTTATCTTCTTATTACCTCTGAAATTCGACTTGTATCAAACAAATGTATAATGATGTTTATTTATACCATTTATGTCACTTTCTTTTAACATTAGGGCTGACCTGACACTTTCTTATTTTGTAATTCTTTTCTTTAATTATTTTCAGGGCCTACATGTACTTCCTTCTTCAATTCACTTTGTCATCTTCAAAAATTCATTTCTCCTCAACCATGAGGATCCACGTGATGTGCCACATACCACTAGAAATAGAATGATGTATATTATACATTCATGGGTGTTGTATATTTATGTGCATTGTCTTTCATGTCCAAATACCTTTATCAATCTTGCGTTCCAAAACCCATGACTAGGGTTGACATCAATGACAATAACCAATCTTCCAACAATCTCCCCCTTTGCCATTTATGGCAACACTCATGCTCCCCCTATCATCATGATCCCAATTTCTCTCCCCCTTTGACATCAATGGAAAAGGTTAGGGCTGATCCCCTTGAGTTTAATGGAAAAATGTAACTCTCTTCTTTGGGTTTTCTCTCCCTCAACATGTGGCACTCAATAATACTTCATCCTTATTTTTGGTCTTTACGACATTTTCTTCCTTAGAATCCTTTTGTGTGGCTTTTGTCTTCTCTCTCTTCTTCATGTCTAGGATGTATATGTTGTTCGATCTTCTTGTTGCAGTTGCAACCAATCTTCCTGAGTTATTTTCTCTGATTTTACATTTTCGGGAATCAAAC
>ML806414.1:121120-153639 GCA_009831015.1 Picea engelmannii
AATGAACAATAGTATAAGAGTTACACCAATACACCATAATACACCATGCACAATATATGAGAAATAATCAATAGTTTATTGTTCAAGGGAAGTAATGACTTCCAAAGGTAGCTACATCTTCCAAATGTAGAGGGAGGGATAAATCTCAAAGAGGAAGATACAATCCTCCAATATCAAGAGAGAGTTTAACTCTCGATCCTTGTCCCTTCCTTCCACCCAAGAATATATGAGAGATAACAAAACTTTACATTAAATCATCACCATCAACCAACCATCACGTAGAACCTGATAATGCTTCCCGAGACTTCTTCAATTTCTACAATTCTTCAATTCTTGGAGTACTCTAATCCTATAGATAATATTACTCAATGTATTCTCTGAAACTCCTCCAATTTTCAATCCTTGAATCCTCCCCAAAAAGAGGTTATAGAAAGAATGGTAGACTTTATTCAATTATGGTCTATTCAGAAGGCCCAACGTGTATAGCATGCCCCACGCGCAATATTTAACATCCGATTTTGACACTATTATACAAGAAACTACAGTTTGTACTCTTTCCAATGGAAGTGGTCCCACTTCATTTGGATTCTTTATGAAAACGTTATGACCGTTTTACTCGGAACACCTGTTTATTGACTAGCTTCAGGACTGGTCACAAACCCTATCTTCCATAGAGTGTATCTTCATAATTGTAGAGAATAAAGAGACAAAATTTTTACCAGAGGTACCTTGATATGTCTTCTCAATAACATAGTGATTTTACCATATGAATCGTTCTAGAAACAAAGTTATAACAAAAATGGTAAGATGGCCTGAAAATAACATACCTTAGAACACATCACCAAAAGACTTCATCCTCCCTTGAAATCCGGCCTTCTTATCTTCTTATTACCTCTGAAATTAGACTTGTATCAAATGAATGTATAATGATGTTTATTTATACCATTTATGTCATTTTAGTTTAACATTAGGGTCGACCTGACACTTTCTTATTTTGTAATTCTTTTCATTAATTATTTTCAGGGCCTACATGTACTTCCTTCTTCAATTCAATTTGTCATCTTCAAAAATTCATTTCTCCTCAACCATGAGGATCCACGTGATGTTCCACATACCACCGTAAATAGCATGATGTATACTATCCATTCATGGGTGTTGTATATGCATGTGCATTGTCTTTCATGTCTAAATACCTTTATCAATCTTGCAGTCCAAAACCCATGACTAGGGTCGACATCAATGACAATAACCAATCTTCCAACAATTTTCTGTGCTCTGGGCTTATTGCAAAACATTCAAAACAACCACTGGTTTCACACCTTTTCATCTAGTCCACAGGTTTGAGGCCACTCTCCCCATCGAGTGCGAAATTACCACCTTACGCACCACTATTGAGCTATTACCCAACACCTCCCCAATAGAGCAGTGTTTGTTGAACTTAGAATCCCTGGATGAAGATCATCGATCTTAATTACATAATAATGAAGCAACAAAAAAATGATCAAAGGCCACCTTTGATTGCCATGTCAACCTTCTCTCATTTAACGAAGCAGACCTCATCCTCGCTTACGATATCACTCACGATACTCTTGGCCATGGCAAATTCGAGTCCCTGTGGCATGGACCGTACATTATCCAACATTGCCTCACTAAAGGTGCATACATCCTGGCCTCCCCCGAAGGCCATCCTCTCAAGGAACTCATCAACAGTTTGTAATTAAAGAAGTTTTACACCTGAGCATGGCTATACTAAACTAGGCTCTTTCTTTTTTGTATGTCGTTTGTAGATTTTTTAGTCTTATTTTATCCATACCTCTCATATAATCTATCACTTGTGTTATTGACACATGCCACCTCCATCGGCCTACTACATTGGTTATGCCGACGGAGCTAGCCGCTGGACACAAAATCTCGCTTCGGCTTTTTGGGCCCTCTATTTGCCTTCACATGACCTTCTCCACACCAGCGACATATGTGTAGGCTCAGCCACCAAAAATCAAGCAGAGTGCACCATCGTCATTGGTCTCCTCGTTGAGGCCAATCATTTCCATATTCTTCACCTTCACGTCTTATTAGATTCCCAACTTATCGTCCTCTAGCTCAACAATGTATACCGCATTCGTGATCCTTGCCTCTTTCGCAAATACCTGCAGGTTAGACTTTTATCTTGACATTTTGATTCCATTATATTTACACATAACCCAAGACAATTCAATCAAATAGAAAATAACATGGCTAACATTATACTAGATTGGCATATATCACATCAAGACATCTTCACATACACATAAACCATCAGAATTTTGTCACATCATATAGATTATAAATCATCCACTACATCAAAAACCAGAATCACCAACAACAAACAGATCACACATGTACACAAAGATCCAAAAAAGTATATATATATATCAGTCCACATGTCATAAAATGTTTAAAAAAATAGTACATCACCCATAGGTAGGTAAATCACCTCATCCCTACCAATACAAAACTGGATGTCAAAACTATACAAAATGGACTCACTAGCCTATATCAGATACACAACTACATATCTAGCAGCCCTCAGGGTGCCTCTAGTGCTTCAGCACGAGGTCCTCCCTCTGGTGGAGGTACCCCACTAGCTCCAGGTCCCCGAGGTCCTGGAGGCAACCGTCCAGTCATCGTAGCTCCGACTACAGCTGCTCTATGGATCAAGGTCTGCGACTCCGCCGATAGCCCAATACACTACTCCAAGATTTCCTCATCCTGGATACACACCCACATCCTCTCGGGTACTCCCTATAGAACTGACTCTAGTTGGCAGTGAAAATCATCAAACTCTCCCTCGACCTAGACTGGAGGAGCATGTGACGGCCCTGCCCCGGGGTCATCATAACAGCGCCTCCAGGCCGCTCTATCATCATCACCAGGCCTCGCCCTAAAATCCTCTCGACATCGCCGCTCCCCTGCTCGCAACTCTCCCCACGGTGGTCTCATAGGCCCTTGACAGGCTAGCACTCAGATCAACACCCTGTCATCTACATCAAGACAGTCCCTAGGCCAATTTTTCATCCTCATCCCCTAGGGAGAAATTTTTCCCTACCCCATTTAGGTACGCCTTCTCATGTTCAAAATTATAAAATAAACAATTCTATGTTTGATTATCTTTAGATATTGTTCACGTCGAGTATTTGGTTGTCATGTGTGTAGGTACTTGGTCATCACACACCAACGCGGCCCCTTCAGGTATATAATTGACACTGACATGTAATCATTCCCTCTGAATCTCAATTGCATCTCCAGTCACACCCTCTGAAATTTGCCTTTAGGGTCCCTATATCCGGCTCTGCAGTACTGTCACCTCCACTGCAATTTGGGTACTCTCACTCGGTAACACTCTCCCCCACATGAGTTGTCCCATTCATATCATCCTTGGCACTTTTACACTCATGTTGTTTTCAACCTTTAGGGATGGGATTCATAATAGTCTTACATCATGTTGTGAATCAGCCACATACTCCTTCTCCTCATTTTGCTAGCCTACCCAACGGACTCCTAGAGCACTTCCTCATGATTTTGTTTTGACTGCACTCCCGCAGCATAATTTACCATCCATTTCATCCACCACTGGTTTTCCCATCTTTATATTTCCCTCCATACAGTTCCCTACTATACAAACCCACCTATGGGGCCCCAACCCCCCACTTTTTTTTTTAACCAACTTGCACCATCCTCAGGCCAAGCCATCTCACACTGGGGAACTTGTTTCCATATCTGCATTATTATCCCCACTGATTTCTTAAATTCCTTTTGCAACTAAGCCTTTGTTTCCATCATTTTACATAGCTTTGTTTCATCACCTTTGGTGACCTTCTTCCTTTTTGGAAAATTAAACTCATGTTTCCCTTGGTTGGGGAATTCCTTATCACCTACTCTTGTTGACATCTTCCATAAAATCTGAGTATCCCATAGGACACCTACCTCTGCTCTCTGAGTTTGTTCACTTTGTCCCGCATCTAGCACAACTTATCCCACGTCTCGTTGTCCCCCTAACACTCAACCTAGTTGCACAGTCACAGCCACTTATACTTCGCCTCTATTCCCAACCAAGGGAAGTCTTGAGTCTCCACACATCTTGACTTCGTCCATGTACCTCCTCAATTCCTGACCTCACCTAATGGATTTCATGAATCCCTTTTCTTCTTGGAGTCACATCTCCCTTTTTTGTCGACATCAACAAAGTTTCCAGAAGGGTGACATTATCTTGACTCTCATTACCTTTACAGTGAGAAGTCTCGGATGGCACAGGGAGAACCATCATTTTTCTCTGTTGTCATTGACCCCCATAACATTCGACTTCAATACTTTATCATGTTACGATGGGTCTTACTTTGTGACTATTGCAGTTGTTTTCTATATTTTCCGAAGACCTTTGAACTTTGTCGGGCTATCAATGCCCATCGAGTCCATGATACTTCCTACATATGTCATTGCCTACTATTCAGATCATTGTTCCTCATCAGAATTTTCCTCTGACTTTATCAAAATTTTCCCTGAGGGCATTGCAGTTGTCTGCATCAACACATAGTTTCAGTTACTGTACAACACCCTTTTTTGAGTTACATGACATGAGCATGGGGCATGCTCGCCTCGTTTGTACACAATTTATTTTCCACACCTTACAAAAGGTTGGGACCTACAGGTTCCCTTCTCCCTCCAATGGGTCACTCTTGATACTCTCGCTATCTCTCTTTCTTACAATGGTACTCTCAGTAGAAGAAACATTGATGAATTTTGGCTATCTATATGCTCCTAACCTCATCCATCAGGGGGCATCTGTTATCACTAAAATTTCATCCGCAAATGGTTACTGGAATCCAGTATCTTCAAACAGCTATTAGTTCACCCATGGACCAAAATTACCAAAAAAGCATTTCCAAAATGTACAAAACTATACAACCAGCTGTAAAATTAGGATGCGCTATGACTATACAGGGCACGCACACACATGCACACAATGCGTGACTGTGGGAGCTAAAAGTCACGCACACCTGAGAATGACGCATTTATGATACTAGTCGACCTCCCACCCACATATGGTTAAGATTACAAGTTGATTTGACATCCAAATATCGGCTGGATCTAGCTGGGTTGCTGGTCAAAGACCTAAAGGTTCCCTAAACAACCCCTTTTCACACTAAAAGTTGGTTGCACAATACCTCAAAGTGGTGCTATAAAACAAGGCCATGGGTGCACTACATCTTCAAGGAATTCATTTGCAACGTTATGTTGTTTCTATTCTCTTGGGGAAACCTCTTTTCTCATCAAGAGCATACTAGAACCATTCCATTTGGGCAATCCACATCACCTTTTTAGTGGGTTAGCTTGGGATTCTTTCACCATTTCTTTTAAGTTTTCAAGTTGTAAGAAGGCTCAATCTTGGGGGTCCAAGAGCCCTTCCTTGGAGGAAGAAGGGACCCAAAGTCCCCTTTCTCTTTAGTGTTTTATTTTCACTAATACAATCCTTTCCATTGGTGACATGAGTCTTGTTTGTTTCTTGTTCTTATGTCTCTATGCACAATAGTTTAATTGTTTTTTTCCTTTCCTAGTTTAGTTTTTAGCTTAGTCTTTTATGTTTATTCTTCTAACCCTTTCCTTTATTGTTGTCTTGTTTAGCTAACCCAACTAAGCTTGTAAGCACCTCTGTTTTGCTCATTTAGGTGATGAAAAAGGCACAACACCTACACCTTTCATAGATGAAGTGTTGGATAATGTGGGAGGCCAAGAAGTATATTCTTTTACAGATGGGTTTTCAGGATACCATCGGATCTACATCGCCAAGGAGGACTGTCATAAGACTACATTTTCCACAAAGTGGGGATCCTACCAATATACAGTAATGCCATTTGGGCTGACGAATGCCCTAGCCATCTTTTCCAGGGTGGTGGTTTAAGCATTCAAAGAATTTTTACGTAAAGTTTTAGAAGCATACTTTTATGACTAGACTATTTTTAGTTTGTTAAAAAATCATATTGAATGTCTAAAGCTAACGCTGGATAAATGCAGGTAGTGTCAAATTGCTTTGAATTTGAAGAAGTGCATCTTATTTTCACCATTTGGAGTATTATTAGGTCATATTGTATGGAAGCAAGGATTTTTGGTGGATCCATCAAAAATCGCAATTATAGTTGATTTAACACCACCTACATCAGTCAAACAACTACGCACTGCACTAGGATATATTGGCTATTACAGGAAATTTATCGAAGGATATGATTAGATTAATGCACCAATGGAGAGTTTATTAAATAAAGACTATCAGTTTGGTTGGACAGATGAATGCCAATAGATATTTGACACACTAAAACAAAATATGGTCACTGCGCCTATTCTAGTCTTTCCCAACTAGAGCAAGGTATTTCATGTGCATGTGGATGCATCTTCTATTGCATTAGGAGAATTCCTAGCACAACCTAGAGAAGGGGACATTGATCATCCATTAGCATTTTCCACCAGAAATCTCTCCACAACTGAAATCAATTACACTACTACAAAGAGAGAGGGACTAGCCATGGCGTATGCATTACAAAAATTCCACCACTACTTTTTGGGAGGACACTTTAAAATTTTTATTGATCACTCTGCACCAAAATACCTAGTCAAAAAGCTAGTGTTGGGGGGGAGAATATGCATATGGTTTCTCCTATTTCAAGAATATGATTTTGAGATCATAGTTAAGCCAAGAATAATGAATAAGGGCCTACACCACCTGTCGAGGTTGGAGCATGGTGAAGAACCTACCAGTTTGGAGGACACACTACTAGATGCACAATTTCTCACCATTAGAAAGAGTGATGACCACTTCGTAGACATATTTCAGTTCCTATCAATAGGAATAGCTCCAACATAATACACAATTCTGTAGAAGAAATAGCTAGTGGTGCGCGCTGCAGATTTTTCGCTAATAGCTGGTCAACTATATAAAATGGGACCTGATGAGATCCTAAGAAGGTTCTGTGAGCTGGCCTTTGGTGGCCTACATTACTCAGAGATGCTAAAGAATATACCAGAGCATGTGATATATGCCAGCGATTTGGAAAACCATCCCGAAGAGATGAGATTCCATTAACACCACAGATGACCCTACAAGCATTTGAAAAATAGGCCATTGACTTTGTGGGACCTATAAACCCACCAGGAAAGTGCACAGGAGAAAGATATATTATCACTATGACAAAATACCTGACTAGATGGGCCGAAGCAAGAGTAGTCAAGGAATGTAGTGCAACTACAGCTGCGTGGTTTATATTTGATGACATAATAACCAGGTTTGAATGCCCTAAGGTCATTATGAGTGATCAAGGTACACAATTCATCAATAAGATAGTTGAAGCCCTGATTGAAGAATTTGCAGTCCACCATCAGAAGAGTACGCCTTATCATCCACAAGAAAATAGAACGGTTGAAGTATTCAAGAAGATCTTGGCGATAACATTGACAAAGATTTGCAGTGTGAACAAGGATGACTGGAATTTAAGAGTACCAGTAGTACTCTGGGCTTATAGAACCACTTGTAAGAAATTAACAATGCAGACACCTTTCAAGTTGGTTTATGGTCTTGAAGTTGTTGTCCCAATGGAGTATTTGGTACCAAGATAAATAATTGTTGCATTTACAGACATGGATGATATTGGCACCATTCATGAGAGGCTAGCACAATTGTTCAAACTAGAAGAAGATAGATTCATTGTAGGCTTCCATCAACAAATTCAGAAGGAACGAGAAAAGGCCTATCATGACATACACATTAAGAAGAATATATTCAGGCAAGGTGATTTAGTCCTTCTATATGATAGTAAGTTATCAAACACCTAGGGAAGTTCAGAATGCATTGGCTCAGACCATATGAGATTACCTATGTTACAGAAGGAGGAGTTGCGCAACTGAAGACATTGAAAGGAGATTGGAAGGAAGGCTTGGTGAATGGGAGTCGGTTGATGTTGTACTATGAAAACTAGTCACCTCGCAACTCTCAGTAGAATCAAGAAGACAAGGGTCCAGGTACTAGGTGCAGTTGAAACTGGGTACCAGACACAGAAAAGATAGTCTGCACAAGGATGGAAAGGAGGCATAAAGGAGAAATCAAGGGTTGCACTGCGCAGTCAAAATTCGAAGTAAAACAAGAGGATCATATATCAAGTGCTTCAGGATGAGTCACATGTGAGTTTTGGGGGCCTGTTGGCCATGGGTTATTAAAGGAAGTGAAGAACGAGGAATAAAAGGTAAAAATAAAGCTTTGCGGGAGACACAATGGCTGTCACTGGGTCGAAGTGAGAAAAAGAACAAAGAAGATGGATCGAAGTGTGGAAAGTAGTCTGTTGGATGAGGATATCAAGGATGACAGATCAACAAGAAGGATGGACCGAGGATGACTCAGGAAGTGGAAAAATCCAGCATTAGATGCCTTGGATAACTGTGAGATGGAGAAGGAAAGACAAGTTGGCAAAGCCCAAAAAGAATTAGTCAAGTTGACCTAGGGTTGTAGACACCTAAGGTTTTGGTAATTAGGGTTTTGACATCTAGGTTTTGACCTAAGACTATCGGTGAGGGATTTTAATGTATAAATAGAGGTCGAGAGGACCTAGGTCAGGTCAGTTCTATGGTTGAGCCTTATAGTCGAGTATTGTTCATCAGGAGAATATTGTATTGAGGGTGAGAGAAGTGCTGAGAGAGAGAGCCTTATAGTATTGTAAGATATTCAGCTGGGTGCGAAGATCAAGTCTTGCAGCTGGGTGCGTAGGAGGAGAGAGGAAGAAGAAAGGATCTACTGGCCAAGAGCACAGGTCAGGACTGTAAGATTTACCTTAATATATCATAAGAATAGTTATGTGGACGTAGCCCTAGAGAGAGGGTGAACCACGTACCTATGTTGTTGTGTGTGTGATTGACTCTTTGAGCTCTGATGTTGTTATATTTTTATCTGCATTACTATATTAGATCAGATCTATAGCTATGAGGGATAGATCTAGCTAGTTTAATGGTACATGGGTGTTATTATGTTGTTGTAATAAGAACCACTTGATATTCCCCTGGTTGTAGACATCTATGTCCTGCAACCCCCTCATAACTGCTTCGAGTGAGGCTGCATCTGCTTCATAGGTGTTGCTGAAAGGGCCAATAGCTAGGGCTTGTTGGTGCGCTCTTGGAGCCGAACCCTGGGTTTGCCCCTATGCCAACACCCATTTTTTAGGATGTTTCCTTTTTTTGAGGGTAAATTGTTTTTCAAATGATACCTCTGCCATATATACAGGCTTCTAAGAATTTAATTATCAAAGTTTTGGGATTTTGTGAAGTGCTAACTCCCTAAATGGTAAAATTCACCACCTATAGTATTGCCAAGTCACCAAAGTATAATGGGTTTGAAATTATGCAAGGCCACTACTTTCTCTGTACATGTTCAAGATTGGAGGCACTACATTTTTTTAGAGTGCTACCTAAGCCTGCACACAGATGCAACATGAGTGGCGCTACCTACAGGCTCTACCTAATATCTGGCAGAGAGCAAAGTCTACACATAGACACAACAAAGTGGCTCTACGAAATTTTGCTACCTAATATTTCACATAGAAAAAATGTTTTCACACATACGCAACACAGTGGCGCTACCTAAATCCACTACCTTTTCTACTTGCTCAGTTGTGAAGTACGCTACTTAGACTGCTACCTAAAGAAGCTACCAACAAACACCAAGGATTTAGGAGGGATAAGCTAACAACTTTTGGATAGCCTATGATGAAGAAGATTGTAGACAACAACTGGAATCATGAGGACAACCACATTCTTTTGAAAGACACATGACAAACAAGGATCTGTGTATCAAGAAGGAATCAAGTCATCTTGAAGATTGGTTGGATTAATCACCAACATTTTCCTATTTTATAGCATAGGTTTTTAACTAAGTTGTTAGATCAAATAAATGTTTAAAGATTTTCAAGGGAAGGAGGCCAGCTCGTACCTCCAACTGTTGCCTCCCTTTTTTTATAAATAGATAGATCAAATGCTCTAGTAGGTTTGGATGGTTGAGCAAGGCTCCCTTAGACTGTCATATTTTGATGAAGTGACTGTGATCTAGCTATGTACTAGACTTAAGACATTTTGGATAATAGAAATCAACTTCTCTTTCAACTTATTTGCTTCTTATGATAAATGTTCATACTTTGACTGATTCACATGAATGATTGTGGTGATGTTATGGTGGATTTTTTATCATTATATTATCATGATGTTTATTTAGCTTCCTTAGTTTCTAAGTTCAAGAAGATCTTGTGTTAAGAAACTTTCTTCCTTAGGATTTTGTAGACCTGATGTTTGAAGTATCCCCTACATTCCTCTTATTCAAGTCTTCCCTCTATTCATACTTACTACCAAATTACTAATTGAATTTAGCCAAGACCTTGATTGTTGGTGCATGCTAGCCCTATTTTCTGATTTGGAACATTATCATTTTGAGTATTTTTCCATTTGACCCTTTAAAACACTTTTACATTAACATATAAATTGATGGGTAATAGGCTTTCCTTCCATGCAATCTGAAGGTGATTCCTAGTGCTAACAAAGGGTATGAGAAATATTGTCTTTGAGATTATTGTAATAGGGCTCTGCTCTGCTGGAGGTTGCCCCCTTGAAGAGGCAATTAAATATTGCTATCATTAATCAACGTACTCTTTTCTATGTTATTATGGTATTATTATGGTATTTTTCTGGTTATATCATTGTTTCTTTTCCATTTCTATGCTAAAATCTTTATGTTTTTCATACTATTTTATATCTAGAATACTACAAGTGGTATCAAAGCACCTTCCTCGACAAAAAATTGTTTGTTACATTTTTCAGGGTAGAGATGTATTTCAACATCTTAAATCTATAAATATCTATCATTACGGGCATAAACCCACGGTCAAGGATTCATATACGTAGGAAATACAAGAGGTACTTAAGTGCACATTTGTTGGCCACCCTTGTAACCCTTGTTGGTACCCCTTAGAGTGGTAGCGCATCAGAAAACACCTGTATATAGATCGACCTAGATCTTCTGAAGCTCCCCATAGATAAACTGATAGACCGCCTGAATATTATAGTGCCAATGATAATAGTAGTCAGGAAGATACTCTCTAGTACCTGGGTAGTGAGGTAGTACGGCTAAGGGCATGGTATAGCCTCCTTAGTTGGTTCCCTAAGATATTGGGGTGAGTACTACTATTGGACCCTACACATATATCATAGAGCTATAACACAGGGAAAACCCTTTTCTGTAGAAACCTTGAATATCCTACCCTTGGGGACATAAAAAAAAATAGAACAGATAAGATCTATTGCCGTGCAGTTGTGCCTTCTACATTATGGTTGCAAAATTACTACACATTTCTTCCTGTTAAGCATTTGGGAATTTCGTCACTACAATATTATTCAAGATGGAGTATAACTCCACAGAAGGAAAACAAAATAGTATAGTGGTCCTTCCGACACACTTATTTGGGACCTATCCCACTGGGTTCCTCTCTTCACCACAATTCCAGTGATACCTATCATTTTTAACACAATTTGTTTGTGGACCCGACCCTTCTTCGACACCCTTATTTGGACCCTATCCCATTGGATCCCCCTTTTCTCCCTAGCCACAGTGGTACCTATCATTTGATACCCTTCTTCTCAGTGGTCCCACCCATCCCTCTAGACCCATTTTGTTTCCCCTATACCATTTTCCTATGCATTTTTCGAAATGGCTACCACAAGAGCCCAAGAACTAAATACCTTGATTGCTAACACCCACCAAAACTAGGAAGACATCATTAATATCAATGCCAACCTTAGATCAATCAATTCATCTATTGAGATCATCAATTAGTAATTTTCCTACATCAAAGACCTCAAAGACCTCAAATCCACCTTTGAACACTTAATAGGTTGTTCCCAGAACCCTTCCTCTTCTAAACAACCATCTTATCAAGATGACCATGACTCTTCCCATTACTAAGGTCCTCATACTACCCATTTTTATCGAAACCTTCTCCCTTCCAGAATTGAGGTGAACAAAATTGATGGATCAGATCCCATAGGCTGGGTCACCCAAATGGAACATTATTTCTCTTTGTAGGGCATTACTGATGATTTAGACAAGCTTCATTATGGCATCCTACATCTGGAACCAGAATGATGGAAATGGTGGCAATGGTGAAAAAATCCATGCCAAGGGTATGTTGCTTAGAAACAGTTTGTGGCTAGACTTTATGACCTCTTTGACTCTGACATCCACCATTTAGGCCATTTGACCAAGTTAAATAAGTCTAGGACAATGTAAGACTCTATTGCCGCATTTGAGCACTTGTATTTTATAACAAAGGGCATGTAAGATTCTTTCTTTAGGGAATCCTTTATCAATGTCCTCAAAGATGAAATTTGTGCCCATGTTCTCATGGCACACCCCTAGACTTGGTTGGAAGCTACCCAACAAGCCAAGAAAGAACAACAAATTGTATCCTACTAGACCCGTAAACCCTCCTTTCCTCCTCACCCTAAACCCACCAATTATACCCCTCCTGCAACTCCCCTCAAGATCTAGAAATTAACCAGGGTTGAAATGGATGAACGTCAACTCAAGGGTCTTTGTTATAATTATGATGAAAAATATTTTCTTGGGTACAAGTGTGAGGAAAAATGTATTTTTATGGATGTGACTGAGGATATTTCTGAATATGTTGTTGTTCCGCTTGTGGAGGAACTACCACCACCATCTGATCTGATCCCACCCTCTGATCCACCATGTAGTGTCCCCAAGGTTGAGCCCCATTGCAAACCATGTTCTGAAAGAAATTGTAATTATGTTTTATAGGCTAGTGAGCCAAGTTCTTATAAGCTGGTGGCTTATGTGATTGTTAGGCCAGAGAGCCTAAGGGTTGGAGGCCAAGGGCCTGATTTTGTACTTGTATGTATGCAGAACATTTAATAAAATTGTAAACATCGCCAGGTGCAGACCGACCACGATGAATGAGTGAAGGGGGACTGAGCATCCATAGAGTGGGAAAGGAATTAGGGGCTGGAAGGTGGGAAAAGGGGCTAAGTGTTGAGCCTAGGGGCTAAGCCTAGGGAGCTTAAGCCTGGGAATAATATTTTAATATTATCCCCAAAAGACATGTGCATTTTATGTTTATCCTAAGTTTTGGAAAGGGAGTACGTACAAGGATGATGCGTGCTAGTGGAACGCATGCAGTTCCATGGGTGACAAGTGTCAACCCTGATGCATGCGAATAAAACGGCCAGGGTGAGTCGTGAGAAGGGTTTCTCCCCCATTCTACCCAATAGTCTGACCGCGTACGGAGCCCGGGATATTACTACCAACCCGAATCTTGTAGAGACCCTTCATGCATCCCTATGATTCGAAAAGACTGTGTCTGGCTCTGAGAAAACCCATGTGTACATTCCCTGAATGAGAAGCCTGTTTTGATGTTGGGAAAGAGTTTCTGTTTGTTATAGAAAGCTGGTACACCCCTTCTCTATTCTAAACCGTGGAGTCTGAATCAACCCTTGTGTGGATGAATCTTCATGCATCCCTGAGAATCCAGAGTGTGAGTCTATCCCGTGTTGCCAAATTGAGGAAAACAGAAGTGTCTCGTCCCTGCTAAGCCTGGTTATACTGTTGCACCTATTTGGAGTTGCCCTGGGGTGTTCGTGTCTAGATTCCCATGGATTGTGGTGGACATGTATTTTTTGTTCCTGTGTGGGTTGTTGGGCAGTTTGTACAACACTCTCTCCAGGTGAGAGAGGTGGTTGAAGTTGGAATAACAGGTTGTTGGGCCTGTGAGCGACTCCCTCTAGGTGAGAGAGTGTGCAGAGGAATGAGAGAACTCCTGGAAGGAACCTTGTAGCTGCCATAGAGCCCAAAGACTTTTGGTCCGGCCTATTCCTGTAACCTAAGGCAAGGGAGATTAGCAGCCGAAGGACTATCCAGGTGACAGAGAAGGTGTATACTCCTGGGGTGGAACAGGCATGTTGGGAATGAGGGTCTGTGGGCAGTGACCGTGGGAGGTTCCTTGGAGAGAATCCCTTCCTTGTGGTTGTGTGTTGTTGTCCCTGTAACCTCAGCCTAGCCTAGATTTCCTTGTCTTGGGGTGGAGCTTAGTCCCAGCTCGGGGGTGACCCACTGTTGAGCTGATGAGCAGTGTGGTCTAAGGTTGGGAGGTTCGTGGAAGGCCTGCACTTGGTTGGTGGATTCTACCAATGTTAAAAGATAAGTATCTGATTATGTTTAATCATGTTTTGCATGACTCTACTTCTTATGATATCATGATTTCTGCTGTGTATATGAATTAGTATGAAATGCTATGGACTGTTAATTATAGCAGTAACTCATATGAATACTCTGTGTAGAATGTGTTTATTTGTTTAAGTGCATGAGATTTATAATACCTATATGAGTTATGTGCAAAGTGGTGTTATAAGTTTTCTTTTAAGAGAGATTAAACCTTGGTAGCCAATAAAGGGGCGCTATAGTTTAGTATCAGAGTGATTAAACAAAGTAGCAGAAAAGGTGTGCTACAGTTTGGTATCAGAGTGATTAAACAAAGTAGCAGAAAAGGTGTGCTACAGTTTGGTACCAGAGCGAGGTTTCGACACTGAGCCTAGATGGGCCAGTGGAGTGGTCTTTGGACCAAGAATGCGAAGGGAAATTGGGTCTGGAAGGCTAATTTCAGACCCTGGTTTTCTCCAAAATGTCAAGGAGTTACTTGACGAGTTTTAAGCTCGGGAGGTATAGCAGCATTATGAAACCGCAGCCAGTGGGGTATAAGTCCACAGGGAGAGAGGACCTACACTAGAAGTGTAAGAGCTTTAGGATATGTTTGGGAGGGAAGGTGAACCCTCATGACCGTTAGATCTGGAAAGTGTTCACGGGGTTTAAATCCCTTTGGAATTGCATAGGAGTGTGGAAATCGCGATACGCGAAATCCCAAGTTAGTTAGGAACCGTCTAAGCCATCAGATCTCGGCTGGAAAACTCGATAGTCGTTGGATCTGTCGGGAGTTATCCGAGGGTTAAAATCCCAGTGAATAGGGGTGAAATCCCCAAAATATATCTAGACCATCCAAACGACGGAGGTCACGTGTCATGAGATTACCCATTTTGGGAAATCGGGAATCGCGGAATCGGGAATCCTGATGACTAAGGCTCGGGATTTTTCTTGGTGAAAACCCTGGGATAGATCTAAACCGTCCGATGGATGGAGGTTACATGTTGAGAGATTAACTGCATTGGGAAACCAGGGATCGAGATTTTGGGAGTCCCGTGATCGAGAGTTCGGACTCTCGTGATGATAAACCCGATGAACGGATGAGATTCTTTTGGAGGATCTCAGAGTCTGTGATGACCGTTATATGTGAGGAAGATATGTCGGCTTTAAGTTGGGGTGTGAATGCGGATTAAGGTGAGTAGCGAGCATATCTGGATGGCCAGAGTCCACCCACCCAAATCTACGGCTGAGGTTTCATTCTAGAGGCCCTTTCCATTCTGCCTTTAATGGGGGGGGGGTCTGGAATAGTGTGGCATGTGAAATAGGGCCCCCTCTGCCACCTGTACTCCACTTAAAGGGGCGTGATGTGATTTATGTTGTATATCTGAGAAATATCTGACCGTTGGATTTTCTAGGAATGGACGTGGACACATGGATATGTACCATGTGCCAATGGGTCGAGGAGATAGGCGAGAGTGGTGGGACCCGATGACATCGTTAAAAGAGACGTGGACCCTCCTGAACGTACCACATTCCATGGTGGTGAAGGGATATATTTGTGCTGTGGGCTCAGAGAATAAAGTAATTCGCGATTTCGGGGACTCACGAGATAAGGGCATGGGAGCTCGACATTGAAACTTGTGAAGTCGCGAACTAGCGAGAACGAGAGGAGAAAAGTCAACATCACTTCTCGGGGTTTCGTGAAAGGGAGGCACCAGGGTTGGATGCCAAAACTCACGAAGGTGCGAATAGCGAAGGGTGATAGCACTTATCCCTAGACTATGGTCATGCATAGAAGACGCTAGTAAGGAGGGAGCCATACCCGTGTCGCATCTTGGGTATCGACGGTTAAAATGAGTCGAGGGTCTTTGACTCACGAACTCGCGAGATCGCGAGTTGCAAAAGGGTGACTCTGGTTAAGAATATCTAACTATGAGGTCTTCGTGGACCGAAACCCGAAGTCCCAAAATCCTGAAGTGCCAAAAATGAAAGTTTCGAAAACACGAAAATTGTAGAACCAAACGAGAGCTCAGAAACATTAATTGAATCAAAATGTCTTTCGTTCTTGTTCGTATTGGCTTATAAATGTTATAGATTGTTCCGAAGTAGTAATGGCCTGACAAAATTCGAATTTAATTGCACAGTGTGTGTGCAGAGTTAAACGGAGCTCAGGATTCCAGTTAACCAACGTCGAGTATGGAATGGGAAAAGGTGATGATTGCCTCCGAAACAGGAGACGAACGGGAAGGAAAGGATGTCAATATGGGAGTGGAAGGATTGAACTCCAATGGGCACAGAAAAGAGATGGATAAGGAAGAATATGTGATGCAACTCATTGAAAGATTGCAGAAATATGCCCAGGCTCGCCTAGCTGATAGCTGAAAGCTCATGAAAATCCGCGATCGACAGGGTGAATTCAATTTAAAAATGTTGAAGAGCCTGGAAAGAATAGAAAATAAATTTGAAAAAGGGAGTGACACAAGTAGATCAAGAAGTGTCAGAACCCCTGAGGGGAGAAGGAGATCGAGGAGTGGTAATAGACATTACCATCTCTCCCCGAAGCATTTTGGCAAGGAGACACACAGTAGTTCAAGCCCGTCCCCTACCAGAAAACACCGAAAATCTGGAAAGGATGAATTGAAAGGGGATATGAACAAGATTAAGCCTCCAACATTCGATGGAGAACATAATAAGGAAGAAGATGCCGAGACCTGGTTTCTTGACATGAAGAAATACTTCCAACTACAAAATTATTCTGCCCATGCAGAAGGAAGAATTGCAATGTACCAACTAAAAGGAAAATCATCCATGTGGTGGGATCAGTTTGTGCAGGTGCAGCACATCCGAGAGAAAGAGGTCACTTGGAAGGAATTTAAGAGGTATTTTGAGAAGAAATACCTAACTAAAATATACTATGACAGAAAGATGAAGGAGTTCTTCGAACTCAAGTTGGGTAGTATGACCATTGATGAGTATGAACAAAATTTTCTGGAACTATTGAAGTATGTTCCATTCATCAAAGATGAGGCTGTCAAAATTCAGAGGTATCTGAGTGGACTACCACCTTCCATTGGTGAAAAAATTCAGTATGACGATCCTAAGGCCATGGAAGAAACCATAAGAAGGGAGAAATGTCTATACGAACAACAAAGAGAAAATCCTACCTTTCGGAATGTTTGGAATGATAAGAGGAAGTTTAAGAAGGAACCGAGGCAGAAGGGAAACAAGCCTTCCTTTTTCAGAAATAGTCCTTGGGGAAAGTCATATTTTAGAGAGCCCAGGAAAGTTGAAGGGAGTGAGAAGGTGCCAAGACTTCCACCTATGGATGTTGGGGTTGTAAAGGGAATCATAGGTACAGAGACTGCCCCCATAGAAAAGATAAAGCAAGAACTGTCCATACAGTTCAGCAAGTTGAAACAATGGAGGATATGGGCAGCAGAATGCCAAGGATCTACGCAGCCCTGGACAACAAGAAAGCAAAATTTCAATCACACATGATTGAAGTGGAAGGTACGATCAACAACCAACCACTTGTTATTTTAATTGACTTAGGGGCTAGCCATAGTTATGTAGATCCTAGAGTGGTGGAAAGTTTGCATCTATTGAGAAGCAAACATGAGAAGTCTTGGTTAGTGCAGTTGGCCACAGGGACCAAGAGGAAGGTCACTGAATTGGTTAAGTCTTGTTCAATGGACATGAAAGGAATGAGCACTAAGGCTGAATTGAACATTCTGCCTTTAGGATCATATGATTTCTTAATTGGGATGGACTGGTTTGACCAACACCATGCCCTTCTGGATTGACGTAACAAGAGGATCACATGCTTGAACGAAGAGGGAAATCAGGTAACAGTCCAAGGAATTCCCAGAGCCGTGGCTGTGAGGGAAATCTTAGCCATGCAGCTGAAGAAATGTTACCAGAAAGGCTGTCAATTATTTGTAGCTCGGGTGGAAGAAGCATCCTGAGATGTAGTATCGAATCTGGAATACCATGAAGTACTCAAAGAATTCAAGGACATATTTCAGGAGTTACCTGGACTACCTCCGAAGAGAGACATTGATTTTTCTATAAATTTGATGCCTGGAGCAGCTCCAGTTTCAAAGGCTCCTTATAGAATGAGTACGCCAGAGCTGAAAGAGTTGCAATTGCAGCTCGAAGAGCTACTGAAGAAAGGTTACATTTTCCCCAGTGTGTCACTGTGGGGAGCCCCGGTCCTATTCGTGAAGAAGAAAGATGGGGCGTTGAGGCTGTGCATTGATTTTCGACAGTTGAATAAGGTCACTGTCAAGAACAAGTATCCTCTGCCAAGGATTGATGATATTTTTGATCAGTTGAAGGATGAAAAAATATTTTCGAAAATAGATCTCTGATCAGGATATCACCAAGTGAGAATAAAGGATGAGGACATTATCAAGACCACCTTTAGAACAAGGTACGGTCATTATGATTTCATGGTGGTGCCGTTTGGACTGTCCAACGCGCCTGTTGTTTTCATGTGCTTAATGAATGGAGTGTTCAGAAATTATTTGGACAAGTTTGTCATAGTCTTCCTGGACGATGTCTTGGTGTATTCCAAGACATAGGAAGAACATGAGAAACACCTAAGAATGGTGTTGCAGGTGTTGAGAGAACACCAACTGTACGCAAAACTGAGCAAGTGCTCTTTTTACCAAAAGAAAATCCATTATTTGGGGCACATTATATCTGAAGAAGGGATCGCTGTGGATCCTGAGAAGGTACAGGCCATTCGAGAATGGCCAGTGCCAAGGAATGTGGCAGAAGTTAGATCTTTTATGGGTCTGGCAAGCTACTATAGGAGGTTTATAGCCGGATTCTAAAGGATAGCTCATTCTATCACTTCCTTGCAAAGGAAGGGAAAAAAGTTTCAGTGGACTGAAGAATGTGAGAGCAGTTTCCAACGATTGAAGCAGCTGCTAACCAGTGCTCCAATCCTAAAGATTGCAGATCCAAACAAGGATTACGTAGTTTGCATAGATGCATGTAAGGAGGGGCTAGGAGGAGTTCTTAGCCAAGAGGGATTTGTAGTTTGTTATGAATCCCGAAAGTTGAAGGAACATGAGAAGAATTACGCCACTCATGATTTAGAGCTGGAAGCAATCATCCACGCCTTGAGGAAATGGAGACATTACCTCATGGGAAAGCGATTTGAGTTGAGAACAGACCATAATGGTCTGAATTATTTATTTGATCAACCGACCTTAAATTCCAGACAAATTAGATGGTTGGAGTTTCTATGCGAATATGACTTTGATATCAAGCATATCAAAGGGAAAGAAAATAAGGTGGCTGATGCACTCAGCAGAAAAGCGCACAAATTAAATGCTACATCCATTAGCATGTATAGAACTGAGATTAAAGACAGAATTTTGGAAGCTGCCAATGCCGATTTGCAGTACAGAGGTTTAGTAGCAAAGCTACAACAGTGTGAGAGACCACAAACCAAGGAAAGTTACACCTTGGGAACTGATGGCTTACTTCTGTATAAAAACAGAGTATATGTACCCAATGTCCAAGAATTGAAGTTGGCAATTCTAAAGGAGATGCATAATGTGACTTATGATGGACATCCTGGATATCAAAAGACTATGGCAGGAGTCAAAATCCATTACTTTTGGCCATTTTTGAAGAAAGAAATCGTTGAATACATCGCCAGATGTATGGAGTTCCAAAAGGTTAAGGCTGAGCATAGGCACCCAGCAGGGTTGCTGCAGCCTTTACCTATTCCTGAGTGGAAATGGGACATGGTAACAATGGATTTTATCACCGGACTACCTAGGACAAGAAAGCAACATGATTCAATCATGGTGGTAGTGGACAAGTTTACTAAAGATGCCCATTTTATTCCACTGAAAACCACCCACATAGTAGCAGATGTTGTTGATATCTTCTTAAAAGAAGTTGCACGCTTGCATGGAATTCCTAAGACAATTATGTCTGATAGAGACCCGAAATTCACTTCAAATTTCTGGAAAGGATTGTTCAAAGGATTCAGAATGAATATGAACTTTAGCACAACATATCATCCTGAGTCTGATGGATAGATAGAGAGAGTAAACAGAGTAATAGAAGACATGCTGAGAATGTATGTGATGGATAAACCATCAAGGTGGGAATACTACCTGCATTTGGTAGAATTCGCCTACAATAATGGGTATCATGCATCACTGAACATGAGCCCATTCGAAGTGCTTTATGGAAGGAAGTGCAACACTCCAGTGAGCTGGGATAATCCAGCTGACAGAGAAGTAGTTGGGCCTGAGCTTCTCAAAGAGATGGAAGATCAAATGATAAGAATTAAACATAATCTAAAAACTGCCTAGGATAGGCAGAAAAGTTACGATGATAGTAACATAACCCATAGAGAATTCAAAGTGGGTGACCATGTTTTCCTGAAAGTGAAAACTAACAGAAGTTCCCTGAGGTTGGGAAGTTGTGCCAAATTGGAAGCAAGATTTTGTGGGCCATTTGAAATCCTGGAAAGGATTGGGCCAGTTGCATACATGCTTGCACTACCTGCATCTATGACTGTGCATAATGTGTTTCATGTTTCACTGCTTAAGAAATATGTACCTGATGCTAATCATGTTATCGATTGGGATGTGATTCAGGTGGAACCAGAAGGTGTCCTGCAAGTGCATCCTGTGCGCATATTGGACAGGAAAAGTAAACAGCTCCGGAATCGAGCCATAGAGCTTGTAAAGGTCCAATGGACCTGGTACAGTCCTGAGGACGCAACATGGGAGCATGCAGATGTTATGCGGGCAAAGTACCCGCATCTTTTTGAAAATTTTTGAAAAATCTTGTAGATGCTGTGTAAAGTTGCACTGAGGATAGTGCAAAAATAAGGGGAGGGGGATTGTAGTGTCCCCAAGGCCAAGCCCCATTTCAACCCATGTTCTAAAAGAAATTGTAATTATGTTTTATAAGATGGTGAGCCAAGTTTTTATAAGTTGGTGGCTTATGTGATTGTTAGGCTAGATATCCTAAGGGTTTGAGGCCAAGGGCCTGATTTTGTACTTGTATGTATGCAGAACATTTAATAAAATTGTAAACATCACCAGGTGCAGACTGACCACGATATATGAGTGAAGGGGGACTGAGCATCCATAGAGTGGGCAAGGAATTAGGGGCTGGAAGGTGGGAAAAGGGGCTAAGTGTTTAGCCTAGGGGCTAATCCTAAGGAGCTTAAGCCTGGGAATAATATTTCAATATTATCCCCAAAAGACATGTGCATTTTATGTTTATCCTAAGTTTTGGTAAGGGAGGACGTACAAGGGTGATGCGTGTTGGTGGAACGCATGCAGTTCCATGGGTGACAAGTGTCAACCCTGATGCATGCAAATAAAATGGCTAGGGTGAGCCATGAGAAGGGTTTCTCCCCCATTCTACCCGATCGTCTGACCGCGTATGGAGCCCGGGATAGTACTACCAACCTGACTCCTGTAGAGAACCTTCATGCATCCCTGTGATTTGAAAAGACTATGTCTGGCTCTGAGAAAACCCATGTGTACATTCCCTGAATGAGAAGCCCGTGTTGATTTTGGGAAAGAGTCTGTGTTTGTTCTGGAAAGCTGGTACACCCCTTCTCTATTCTAAACCATGGATTCTAAATCGACCCCTGCGTGGATGAATCATCACGCATCCCTGAGAATACAGAGTGTGATTCTATCCTGTGTTTCCAAATTGAGGAAAACAGAAGTGTCTCGTCCACGCTAATCCTGGTGATACTGTTGCACCCATCTGGAGTTGCCCTGGGGTGTTCGTGTCTGGATTCCTGTGGATTGTGGTGGACATGTATTGTTTGTTCCTGTGTGGCTTGTTGGCTAGTTTGTACAACACTCTCTCCAGGTGAGAGAGGTGGTTGAAGTTGGAAGAACAGGTTGTTGGGCATGTGAGAGACTCCATCCGGGTGAGAGAGTGCGCAGAGGAAGGAGAGAACTCCTGGAAGGAACCTTGTATCTACCATAGAGCCCAGAGACTTCCGATCTGGCCTGTTCCTGTAAGCCAAGGCAAGGGGGAATGAGGCTCTATGGGCAGTGAGCGTGGGAGGTTCCTTGGAGAGAATCCCTTCCTTATGGTTGTGTGTTGTTGTCCCTGTAACCTCAGCCTAGCCTAGATTTCCTTGTCTCGGGGTGGAGCTTAGTCCCAGCTCGGGGGTGACCCACTGCTGAGCTGATGAGCAGTGTGGTATAAGGCTGGGAGGTTTGTGGAAGGCCTGCACTTGGTTGGTGGATTCTACCACTGTTAAAAGATAAGTATCTGATTATATTTAATCATGTTTTGCATGACTCTACTGCTTATGATATCATGATTTCCGCTGTGTATATGAATTAGTATGAAATGCTATGGACTGTTAATTATGGCAGTAACTCATATGAATACTCTGTGTAGAATGTGTTTATTTGTTTAAGTGCATGAGATTTATAATACCTGTATGAGTTATGTGCAAAGTGGTGTTATAAGTTTTCTTTTAAGAGCGATTAAACCTTGGTAGCCAATAAAGGGGCACTATAGTTTGGTATCAGAGCGATTAAACAAAGTAGCAGAAAAGGTGTGCTACAGTTTGGTATCAGAGCGATTAAACAAAGTAGCAGAACAAGTTTTCTACACACCATACATTGACCCAATGATTCCACTCAATTCCCTCACCAACTTCTCTCCTCCCCATACTCTCAAATTAACTGGTTACATAAAAAATAGGAAAGTCATCATCCTTGTGGACAATGGTATTAGGCATAATTGTATTCATCACTACATTTCCCAAGAATTCAATTGTTACATTTGTTCCATCAATAATTTTCATATCACGATTGCCAATGGAGGTTACATGAAATGTGGGGGAATATGTGAAAATGTATGACTCCAAATTGGTCTGTATCACCTAAAATATCATATGTTTTCTATAGACATTGGTGGTTGTGACATTTTTCTTTGTATTGAATGGTTTAGCACTCTAGTCCCCATTCTCATGGATTTTAAGGACTCAACCATGCAATTCCAACAGGAGGGACAACAATATAAGTTCCAAGGCATCAAAACAGGCTCCCCTGAGATCATCAATTACCATCTCATGTAAAAGATCCTAAAAAAAGGTCATTCGGGAATTATAACCCAAATCCACTCCATTCATGTTGTTGATAAACCTTCTGTGCATCCCGACCTCCAATCTATCCTTTCCTACCACCAAGTTGTTTTTACCACTCCCAAGGAACTTCCCCCTTCTCGTGGAGTCCATGATCATTCCATCCCTCTTAGCTTGAGCAGTTTTCCTCCCAATGTTCATCCTTATCATCATCTCTTTTCCTAGAAGAATGAAATTGAGAATTTTTTTCATGAATTACTAGAAGCCAATGTTATTCATCTTGGTACTAGCCCCTATTCTTCCCCTGTGGTCATGGTACTCAAGAAATAAGGTACTTGGCACATGTGTCTTGATTTCCATTCCCTCAACAAACTCATAATCAAAGACAAATTCCCCATTCCTGTCATTGATGACCTCTTGGATGAATTGAGTGGTGCTCAGTACTACACCAAACTGGATCTACGTTCAACACCAGATCTGTATGAAAGATGAAGACATTCCCAAAACTGCATTTCACACTCATGAGGGTCATCATGAATGCCTAGTAATGCCCTTTGTATTTTGTAATGCTACTTTCACTTTCCAAATTCTTATGAATCATGTCTTCCATCCTTTTCTCCATCATTTTGTCTTAGTTTTCTTTGATGATATTCTCATATATAGTAAAACTTGTCCATCTCATCTCTCCCATGTGAATCAATTTCTCCATTTACTCTCTAAGCACCAAATTTTCCTCAAACAATCTAAATGTGCCTTTGGTGCCTCAGAAGTGGAATACATGGGTCATATTTTTGGAAAGGATGGTGTCCGAGTGGATCCTAATAAAATTGAATCTATGCAGGATTGGCCTCGCTCTAAAACTCTTAAGAGCTTGCGTAGTTTTTTCGATTTAAAGGGATATTATAGGAAGTTTGTTCGGACTTATGGAAAAATTGCATCTCCTCTCACTTCTCTCCTTAAAAATAATTCTTTCACTTGGACTTCATCTATGGATCACGCCTTCCTAGCCTTGAAATATGTTATGTGATCGACCCCTATCCTAGCACTTCTATACTTCACAAAAAAATTCTTATTGGAATGTGATGCTTCCAAGAAAAGAATTGGAACTGTCCTCATGCAAGATGGCAGGCCTTTGGCCTTTACTAGAAAACAACTTTCCGAGTGACATTTGGGCCAATCCATTTATGAAAAGGAAATGTTATCTATTATACATGTTGTGGATCTCTGTTATCCTTATTTATTGGGCCAGAGATTCAAAATCAAAACTGACCATCAAAGTCTCACATATTTGCTGGAACAATGAATTTCATCCCCGATGCAACAAAAATGGGTGACCAAGCTATTTGGTTATGATTATGAGATCATTTACAAGAAGGGAAAGGAAAATTTCATGCCTGATGCTCTTTACCTTAAATATGAAGAAGATGGGTCCCTTTTCTACCTCTCCTTCATTGTATCAGATTGTCTCCAAGCTATTCATAAGGAATGGATGCAAGACCCCAAAATTTCTCGCATGCTCCACCAATTACAACACAGTTCTTCATTTTATCCAGGGTACTTTTGGCACAATGAAGAGATTCACTACAAAGGCCATTTATATTTATGCAAGAAATCAAAACATAAATCCACAGTGCTTTTTGAACTTCATTCCTCACTCACAGTCGGGCATTTAGGGTTTACCAAAACCTATGAACAGGTCAAGCGTTCTTTTTTCTGGGATGATATGAAACATGAAGTCTTCATCTTTGTGGATGAATTTGAGGTCTATCAACACAACAAGGGAGAAATTGTCAAATCTTGGGGAAAATTCCAACCATTTCTGATTCACCCTACTATTTGGTGAGATATTTCTATGGATTTCATTGTGGGCTTACCAAAATGGAGCAATAAGTCAACCATCATAGTGGTCATAGATCATATCTCCAAATATTCTCATTTTTGTGCTCTTCAACACCCATTCATGGCCTCCACAGTGGCTCAAATATTCATGGATAATATCTTCAAGCTTCATGTCATGCCTAATTCTATTTTATTTGACAGAGACCCCACTTTCACCAACATTTTTTGGAAAGAATTGTTCAACAAGTGTTTGGAAACATATTTGAGGTGTTTTACATCTGAGAGGAAAAATCAGTGGGCTCAATGGTTACCCCTAGTTGAATGGTGGTACAACACATATTACCATACAACTACTCACATGACTCCTTTTGAAGCAATCTATGGCCAAAATCCACCATCGGTTCTCTAGAATATGCCAGGGGTCTCGAAGGTTTAGGAGGTTGACAAAAATATTACTGTCCAAGAGGATATTCTTCATGCCCTCAAAGACAATTTGGTCATGGCTCAAACTCTCATGAAGAAAACAGAATATCAAGGTCATTCCGAATAAAATTTTGTTGAAGGGGACCAAATGTTTCTTCGACTACAACCTTATAAAAAGACTTCACTCAAAGTTGAACACTGTTAGAAACTTGTGCCCAAATTTTATGGTCCTGTTGAGGAGTCCTAAATCCCTTTAACTCAACAGTAGGAACCAAACCCGCCATCGATCCCAATTAGACTCTGCAACATTTTATAGTGGAATGGTTCTCCGGATCTTGAGATCCAGCCAATTAATCGATGGTCTTTATGTAGTGATTTACATGATATCTTCTCGTGAAAACTCCTCCTTTAGCTTGAATGTTCTTTTTTTTGTATTTTCTCTTATAGGTGGGTCTGATAAAAGATAGGTGTTGGTATAAACCAACTGGGTAAAGTAACATGGGGAAAAATTAACTACTGAAGAAGGCTAAGCTCAATATAACCTTTGTCCTCAAGCATGCAGACAAATATTTTCACACCTATGACAAGCGTAGTACAAATACATCAACTTGTTGGTAGTTCAATTATTGACTGAGATACAATTATCGAAAGAAAACATACATGAAACAAATTGATGGCAAGAAAATTAGTTTCCTTAGCTCTAATCACTAATCACACATTAACACAATGATTTTCTTTCCATCATTAGAGATAAGAACTATAAAAATATTGAATCAACTAACTTATCAATAGATTCAAAAAATCTTACTCATTAAAACATCCATTCATGAGATAAGGTTAGAAGTAATTCCTCCTTATGATCCAATCACACATGCCTATGATGTAATTTTTTTTTTTATCGCCAATCCTAAATAAGAATTCTCAATTAAGGTTGTTCCGAAATAGTTCTTTACAATTCCAAAAATCAAGGTCTTTGCAAAAACCATCGACCCCTTCTAATAATTTGATCCTCTTATTTATAACAAATTATTAACTAAAAATAAATATCAAAAGTGCAAGCTAAGTAAAACAAAACATCGCCACATGGTGCTTCCATATCTCTGTCTTGTAAGACTCATCAAATGGTTTCACTTAAGTGGATGACTCTTCTCACACTATGACCATTTGACAAAGAGTTTCTCGCATGTGTTGGCATACGATAATTTGTGTTGGTCCATCGGGGCTGAAAGGATATCTATCTCCACTACCCATGTCCGATACTTGACTACTTTAACACTTAATTGTTATAATATTGTTTGAGCCTTGATCAAGTTCTCCGTAAATTGTTGTACTTAACCTGGCTCCATGTTTTCCACCTTTTCTATCTCTTCAGTCACGATGAGTCTTGTTATGCATGTTGTTTGACTATGTCATGCAAGTCGACAAAGTCATTCGATGATACGAATTATGGGATATCGATGTCTCTCATTGCCCTATTGATCTTGGTCCAACTTCTTTCATAATCAGACCATTTCTCTTGAATCTCCCACAAAGGTTCTTGGGACATATTCACCCAGTATTTGGTCAATTTCCTTATATGGTCGATGTTTTTTTCCTGTAGCACCTAAATGTCACGCGCTTCAGCATCTCGGTCCTTTTGAACCATGCTTATGTAATCAATTTTTTCCACCACTTGGTGGGCCTTCTCATAACATCTTTTCATATATTTTCATGTCGGTAGTGCCATAAGGGTCTCTTATTGGAAGTTGGCTATCCCTGCAGTGAAAAGGTGTTGGTTACTCATGAATTTGTTGTAGGAATCTTGGAATTCACTTCTCAAAAATATTGTGGCCTGTGTGGAGTCCTAATAGTATTTATCCAAATGGCGTAGACTCTCCAACTCATTTAGAACAATGACGAACTACTCTTCATACTTCCTTGATCTATCCATGGTGGCATATGTGATTTCCATTCCTACGTCGATAAGCTCAGACATCTTGGCATTCTCTGTACTGATCAATTTCTCCTTTGTGGTGATGAGGGTGGAACTTTCCAAAGTAAGCCTCCTTTTCTTGGTGGTTCTCTTCACAATGGATTTCGTCTTTTGGTTGTAGGATATTTCTTGTATATCGATGACCTCATCCACAAGTTTGGGGATTTTTTTCTCTCCCCAAGTAAGAGTGTTTCCCAAGCTTGAGACAATTTATATATGTTCAATACTGGGTTCTTGAACCTCTTATGGATGTACCGAAGGCTTGGCCTATGGTTGTTTCTCATCGGGGGGTAAAGTACTGGCAAAAATTGAGGAATCAGGGGTAGGTTCGGTACTTACTTGGTAATTGGTTGTCGAGATGCTGATTTCCTATTGTGGAATTTCATCCCCTTGTTCGCCCGATCCTAGATCATCCCTTGAGCTCTCCATTGGGGTTCTTGGTATGTCGAGTGGATCAGAATCCAAGGAAATGTATACCTCATAATCTTTCTGTGGACGACTATGACTTAGATCATCGGGACCCAAGGTAGATGCTTTCTCAGGTTCTTTATCCTCTGTGATTTGCACCAGAGTCACCAGGGAAAACTCTAAACTCTCCTCCTCATCATTGATAGTTATTAAATCATACAAGGGTTTTGGTATGGTAGTCCTCCCTGGTGTACTTGATATCTCATCCTGGGTTGAAATTCCCCCTAGTGATATGATTTTTGGTGGTGGAGTTTCAGATTTTTTTTCCATCAAGAACAATCGCCTTGTTTGTGCCTCTAGTGTCAAGATCAATCCCCTTCTCTGTTCCTTTGTTGTCTCTACCCATCTAATTTATTTGCTAGCTCTGAGGGCCTATTGAGCTGACTTCTCTATCATTTCCACATGTTCATTTATGCTCATGGCCTTGAACCTAGTCATGTTTGGGTTGGCCATCCTCTGCACCACCTTGTTGCAGTCTTGGGTGCTCTCTGTGAATATTTCGTCCACAAACCTATCATGAGCATACAACCAACATGATGATACTTGCGAAGCATGTTGGAGGACCAGGAATTTAGGGTCATGCTTGCGGAAACAACCTGTCAGGAACCTAAATTTAAGTTGGCTCATCCCCTTCAGTTTGTCTTGAGAAGTATCTTTCACAAGATAAAACCCTATATGAAACTTGTAGGGTATGAAATCACGTTTCTTGTCTTTGACCAATGTGGCATTATAGCCCTGTAGGATGGTTTGATAATAGATTTCTCCCATGAAGAGCTAGTATGGGAGATGAGTGGGTAGGAGATGTGGTTCTCTGGTGGCCCTAAACACCCTTATGTAGGTTGAGAATTCATCCAAGTACCAATGTCCTACCTTGGCTATCATTTTCTTGGATCTCGCCGATAGCCTTGGGCATTCCTTCTTAAAAATAATAAATAAATGTGGGTGATGAATTCATCGTAGAATAGTGAATAAGATTTCTTATACCTGTTCTCCTTAGTATGTTGAAGTAGATGTGGATTGAGAGCTCTACAACATGCCATCTTAGATTCATTTCGGTGAAGATGTTCCTTGTGCACATGACATCAAGCAGGTATGAGGCCATGTAGAAAGTTGGTGCCTCTCCTTCCTTCGGAATTTGAGCCTATTGTACACAGATGGTTAATTGTTTTGAGATTATCTCTCCCTAGTTGAAGCTGCTCCAAGCGACTGCAATTGTGCATTCCAAAGGCATCCAAGCTTCCAAAAACATGCAGCAATCATTTTCTCCATATCACCGGTATATGAGATCCATCAAATAGATGTATGGCTCCCTAAGATGAATTGTTCCATACCAGCCATTTCTTCGGCTAGTGAAATTCTTGTACTCCTTCCACCATGAGGCCATTAACCGGCTGGTGTCATGGAACTCATAGAACTTTACCATGAAGTCTGTGTTGAGCCACTCCTCTGGGTCCCTGAGCTTATAGTACTTCTGGACTTCTGTCGGGAGGAAACATCTGACGCATCCTCCATTATCATTGTTGATCAATCATTTCTTCCCATCCATGTGGTTTATGAGCCATTTCAGAACCTCTATGCAGGGCAAAATCGAGGTTCTACTTTCCACCATGTGTAAATACGACCATCAGATGTTCAGGAACACCTGGTCATTGAGTGTCCTTATGTCTGGATAGTTGTGTGGGATATATTTTGGGTATTCTTCTTGGATGATCCTATTAAAGAGATTCCTCCATTGTGGGAGAATTATTTTGGACCCAGTGCTTGCTTCAGTATCAACAAAGCCCAAAGGCTAGGCAAAAGATTTATTTTTCAAGGTTTTGATAATAGGCTCTGCCTTGGGAGAGTACTCCAATGGCCGTGTGGTCCCTGGAGAAGAGACTTCACCTATTTCAGATTCCTTTAGCTTGGGTTCCCTCAACAAGTGTCTGGTGGTTGGATTTCTTGGTGACATTCTTCCTACAACTATAGCAGAGTTTAGAGACTGCATATGAAACCAGATGAACATATATAAATTATAAACAACGAATTGACAAACTTGGATACATATCTTTGAAGCTTGTTAAACTTGGTTTTGTTATCAAAAAGGTCAGTACAATCTTGAGTTTCTCAATTTTCTCCTTCAAACACTCTGGAATTCACTTATGCGTAGAATGAATTTGTTCAAAATGGTTCTAGAGATTTAAATAGGGATGATCTTACCACATCACATCAACCAGGTTATGAGTGAAATTTCAACAAATATAATGTTGAATATTTAGAGGTTTTTAAACTTAAATTCATCATGGGTTGACGACAGAGGCACGGGTGGTAATGTGGTATATCAGCAATTTCAAAATGTTTTTTTCTAATCGGTGCATGGGGTAGAAACTAATGCAGGATTGGGCATTAACTAGTTAATTAAATGTCCAAAATCTGATCGTAGATAACACCACAAATGTCCCATCGTTCTGCTCTTTCAGTTGGTGGATCATGGATCGAGATTGTGCTGTGAATATTTTCATTGATATCCTCCTGAAAAAGATCCGACATCGATCGATCTAACCACATTGTGATGACGTTGCAAAGCTGACTCAGAGGTGTGACCAAGACCTAGGGAACTAAAAAATATATGACTTGGGATAAAAATTAGACTGTACGAGCCCCCTCACATGGTAAAGACATGTTGAATGCGAGACCAATGACTTCATTCGCTCATGTCAATCAGAGTTGGGAATTTCTTTGAGTCATAAGTTATAAAACCAAGTCCTAACTTGCGATTGACGATAATATTACCCAAGTGCTCTCAGATCAGCTCCCTTGAAAAAGTCCCGATGCTAAAAACACATCGGGGATCAGTGATCAGTGATAATTTTATCGCAGTGAAAATGATTATTGTAATCTTTCTAGATTTCCTTGATATCGACAAGGCGCATTAGACATTGTCTATCGATGATTTATTTACATCTTTTTTTAATGTCTTTGTTTCTCATATTTTGCCGATGCTGAAGGGGATCGACTATCTCTTGAACGTCTATGTGAATAACTTACACAAACCAAAACTGCCTTCTGTCGATGCTGATGAGGATCAATGCTCAATGACTATTGTTTTGTTTTTTTTGTGGTTCCTTTACTTACTTGAATTCTTTCTGATGTTGAACCTGAGCGCTTTAGGTGTAGTGTTTAGCTATCGATTCTTAATTTAGGTTTTAAGGTCTTTTAGATATGGGGTTTCATAAGTTCAAAAAAACCTAACTAGGCGATAAGAGACATGAAAGACAAAACAAAGATAAACCATTTCCCAAAATGAAGTTGAGTCAGATAGTGAAGAAAACAAGTGGTACCCAAAAATGAAAAAAGTTGATCAGGATTTTTTAGGGTGTGTTGAGTGTTGAACAAATGGTGACTTACTAGGAAAAATAATAATATATGTTCCTTCCCTAGGCTTAGATGATGAAGAACATGGTTAGGAAATGAACTGGTTTTTTATCAGAGCCTCTTCTGTACTTGCATTTGAAATTTCCCAGTTGGTGAATCCGAGCCTACCTGTGGGGTTTCAACCTTTATTCCACCTTTGTTTCCTTTAACCATGACCCATGTCATCTTTTGACAAGAGTTGATTAAAGAATTCCCTGGCATGAGGCCTTTTAGTTATCATCATTCACTTGATACAGTGTTTCTCCGCAGCCAGCGAGCGTCCATAGACCCGGCGGAGTCACCCCAATGTTACACATTATTTTCATCACCCTTATGACCGTTAATGATGTAAACCTATCCTTTGTATTTAAAAGAATTAGTGGCCTAAATTACTGTTATCCACATTTTTGGTCATCGGGATGATGTCATGATGGTGTCATGATAATAGAAAATCAAACTCTTTATGAAGAACATTTTCATGAGAAAGGTTACACTTGTCAGTTTCCAGAAAGCTTAGTTTAAAAGATAGTTCACAGGCTGCATATATACTCTCCTGCGAGAATCCTTAATTCCCGCAGGATGCCTTCAACTTGACTGCAAACTTCTCGCACTGTACTCAAAGGCAGGGTGCGGGCATGTTTCTTAAGAAGGAAAATGGATGAGTTCTCGATTCTTCTAGAAAGAATCTTCTAGAAGGATGAGTTGGCTTTCGAATGGTTGGAAAAATACTGACTTTCCAGATATCTTGGGATCATTCTCTATCCAAGTAACTAAGTTATCTTCTCCTATATATTGAGGAGATTGCTCATGGAAAGGGTTAACAAGAAAGACTAGAAGCAAGCTAGTAAGAGATTGATTGGAGAATCAGTGCAAGACTGTATAGAGGACTGAAGCTACAGCAGCAAAGGACAACAGCAAAGTCATCTTATGTGGTTGATTTTCTTCATGCATGAGAAAGTGTGTGTGTCAGAACTAGAGGCCATTGAAAGGAGATCTACGACATCAAGGCTCAGGTTGTATATTTCTCTTTCAGTTAATTCAATACATGAATATGTCCC
>ML806414.1:187260-198702 GCA_009831015.1 Picea engelmannii
AGCACATTCACTCAATGGAGAGGTGAATGGCTCAATGAAATGGTGCTAATGTGTTATTGTCAAGGAGTGAGTCCTTAAAACAATCTAAGCAGCATAACATTACATGAAATTCCTTGAGAAAATGATGTTTCCTCATGGATTTTCATAGCATAGCATTAGGTGATTATGTAACTCCTTTGAGGTGTGAAAAGGGGCTCTTTAGGGCATAATTAGGTCTTTGACCAGCCTACCATGCGGATTCAGCTCAGATTTGGGAGTCAAATCGGCTTGGGAGCTGATCCATTAGTGGTTGGGAGGCCGACCAATTCCATAAATGCGCCGTTTAGCAGGTGCGCGGGTTTTTGCGCCAACAGCCGCATGTTATGCGCGCATGCGCACATTGTACATTCATGTTCCGCGCATATGCGCGCGCACCCAACTTCTGTAAAGTGCCCTTCAATTTTTGTTACTTTGCATAGTTTTTGACCCTTTTGCAATGCTGTGAAATTAATTTAGTGCCATGAATGACTTCATTCCTATTTTGACGATGCTGAGTTCTTGTCGCCATGTGCGAACTAAATTTCAGTGATAACAGATGCCCCCTGATGGATGAGGTTAGGAGCATACGTATAGCCAAAATCCATCAATGTTTCTTTTAATAAGAATGGTGTTGTAAGAGAGCAATAGTGATACCGTTCAGAGAAATCCGTTGGAGAAGAAAGGAACCGGTAGAACCCGACCTTCCATAAGGTGCATAACAATATACAAGTGTGTACAAATGAGGTGGGCATGCCCCATGTTTGTGTTATGTAACTCTGACAAAAGATGATGAAAGTGTTGGTGTAGATAACTGCAGCGCCCTTGGGGGCGGTAAATAAATAAAAAAAAAGGGCAGAAGACAATTCTGCAAAGGAATATACTCTGAACAATAGGCAATGATCGCGGTAAGAAACAACGATGACGATGTGGGCATTGATGGCCCTACCAGGTTCAGAGGTCTTCGGCAAATGATAAAAAGAACTACAATAGTCGCAAAGTAAGACCCACCATAACATGAGAAAGTGTTGGAGTCGAATGTCATGGGGGCCAACGACATCAGGGAGAAATGGTGTTTCACCCTGTGCCGTCCGAGATCTCTCATTAAATGAAGAATGAGAATCAAGATACTGTCGCCTTTTTGGAAAAAGTGTGTTGTTGTCGACAAAAGGGAAACGCGACTCCCAGAAGCAAAGGGCTTCATAGAATCTACTGAGGTGAGGAAGTGGCAGAGGTTCATAGACGAAGTCAAGAAGTGGGAAGACTCAAGACTTCCCTTGGTTGGAGGATGTATGAGCTGAAAAAGTGGCTGCAACCATGAATAAGGTCGAGTGTCAGGGGGACGACAAGACTAGTGATAAGTTGTGCCAGAGGCGGGACAAGGTGAATAAGTTCAGAGGGTAGAGGTAAATGACCTGTATAGTGCTCTGAAGATATGAACGATGTCGGTAAGGGAAAATGAGAAGAAATACTCCAACCAAGGGTGACATGGGTTGCATTTGGCCAAAAAGGAAGCAAGTCGCCAATGGTGACGACAAAAGAAAATGTAATGACCGAAAATAAAGATGTTTGTACAATAAATAATGAATAATATGGGAAAAATGTACAAATACAAAAACAGGTGCCCCAGTGTGAAATGAGTGCCCCAGGGAGGGCATAAATTTCTTGGAAAACAGATGAAGGGTGGGGGCCCCATTGGTGAGTTTCTGTATGAGGTGGGTGAAATGAAGATAGGTTCGCAGATGGGCAAACTGATGGTGGATGAAATGGAGGGTTCCTGATCCTGCGGGGGTGCCGGTAAAAAGAATAGAACCATAAAGAGATGTTCTGGGAGTCCATATGGGAAGCTAGCAAAAATGAGGAGAAGGAGTATGTGGTTGATGTGCATCATGATGAAAGACTATCGGGACTCCCATCCCTAAAGGGTAATGAAGAACAACATGAGTGTCAAAAGTTCCAAAAGGTGCTATGAATGGGACAACTCATGTGGGTGAGAATGCTACCGGGTTACAACACCGCAGATGAAAAATGGAGGTGTGGGTACTGCAGAGCCGGGAATGAGGATCCTAAAGGCAAATATCAGAGGGTGTGACTGGGAAATGTAAATGCAGTACAACGGGGGAAGACTATATGCCAGTGTTGAATATATACCTGAAGGGATGGTGTTGATGACCGATGAGAAAGTACCTGCGCACATAACAACCAAATACCCAAAGTGAACAATATCTGAAGGGAATCAAATAAATGAGCATGTATTTGAAAAATGTGACAATGCGCATGCGTACCTGACCATGATATGAAAAAAAGGTGCCCCGGGGGCTCAGGATGAAAAGTGACCCAGGGACAACTATGATGTAGGCAGCGGGATGTTGATCCCGTGGCTGAAGACGGTTTGAAAAATGGACACCTTGGGCTCCCGGAATGTTGAGTGGAAGTTGGGCAAAAGGCCTATATATAGCTGTAGGGTCCACATTGCCACCTCATTTGTACCTGCTGCTACAGTGACTAGACGAGAAGATTGCAGAGGAGATTTGGAGTTTTAGGGAGCACGGGGTATCCGATCGATGGTGTGCGAGTATCAGGTTAGTGGTCTGATCATCCTGCATAAAAATAGGTTTCCAATTTTTGGGCAGGGTAGGTACGGGGGGCGTACAGAGGGTTTGAGGGAATTTTTTTTGTAGGATGTGGGTCCACATGCGCGGGTGATTCAGTGGAAGGTGCGCATACGTGCGCACCTATCCATCGAATAAACGCGCATGGGTGTGCGTGAGGGGGAATTTAAGGTGCGCCCTAGGGGCGCGCCTGTGAGGTGGACAGGCGCGCATTAGTGCGCGCCTGTGAGCTGGACAATCGCGCTCTTGAGCGTGGCTGTAAGTTTGGATAGGCGCGCTCAAGGGAACGCCTATGTAATGAACAGATGTGCTTACGAGCGCGCATGTGTAATGAACAGGCGTGCATATATGCACGCCTGTGTAGTGAACAGGCGCGCATATGTGCGCGCTTGTGGGTGAAAAAACCGCGCTTGTGAGGCAAGGTTAAAGGGTAAAAAATGAGTCTTTTTGATGCATTGGATGGTTGCATATGCTGATATAGGAATCTGTGTTGGGTGCAGGTGGCTAGCAGTGACTATGGTTGTTCGGTGGCATGAGCGAGACTGGTCGCAGTTACGAGATGCGATGGCCAATGCAGGGCCTGAGGTGCGAGCAACTTTAGCAACCTGTGGGTTACTAAAGTTCTTTGAGTGCCCGTTGATATGGGCACAAGAGTACTTACTCCAGTTCCTTCTCCAGATGTGGAGTTCGGATCTTCACTGCTTCCTCGTGCGAGGAGAGAAGATCCCCTTCACTGCGGTGGAGGATGTCTATTTTTTGACTGGGCTCCCCTTTCAGGGTACGCCCCTACCGACAGAGCCTGTGCTGCCGAGGGACACAACCCTGGTGACGATCACTGAGCGATTTTGCTCAGGCGAGAACTACATGTCTGGGACTGTAGTGAGTGTCAGTGGTATAGATTTGCTGGCGCATTGTTGCATAGCGGCGATGATTGTTCATGTCTATGGGTCACTGGCGACCCAACGGATTAGTGGTGGCCAACTGCTGGTGCTGGAGAGGGTGGTGGTGGGTCGTGAGCGGTTCGCTTGGGGACTTACGCTGCATGCGTGAATGATTGCGCAGTTGGACCGATGTCGGTCCACAGGTATAGGAGAGTTTGCGTTTGGCTCGATTCTCGTAGCCTGGTTCTTGGAGAGGGTGCCGATGCTGCACCCGAGGGTTCTACTAGAGGCACCTGGGGCACGAGAGCCGCGACTGAGGTGGTGGTCGACAGTGTTGGTTCGCCACGGTGGTGGTGAAGGTGGGCATTATTTTATAGCGCAGGTGGCGTAGATATGGCGGCAGATGCCGCAAGTCATACTTCGGTACCCCTATGCTGGGGTGGACTTCCGGGAGGATCCGGACATGGTGCTGCCTCCTGGGGAGGTATTTGACCATCGAGGTATGCTGAGTTTGTGTATGTTTTTTATTTATGTTATATTTTGATATACCAGTTCATATGTGATATAGACGTTGATACGATCGTTTGTTTGTTGTTTTGTGCATGTGCATATGTGGCACCTCGCGGGCACGAGGTGGAGTTATAGAGAGCATCGGTTCCGCGAGAGCCAGAGAGACTGCCACGTGGATAGAGGCGTCAGAGGGATGAGGCCACAGGGCGACCAGCAGAGCCCAAGAGGGCAGCGAGGAGGCGTCAGTTCGACGATCCTGGTGCAGGGTCGTCACATGCTCCTCCGGCGGCAGCCGGAGTAGATTTTGATGATATACGCCGTCCTCTGGAGACGGTATTACAGGACGTGCCTGAGGGCATGTGTATCCGCATCCAGGACGAGGGGTTCCTGGAGAAGTGTATAGGAGTACCACCACCATGGAGGAGTATAGTGCGACGAGCATCTGTGCTCTCCGCGATGACGAGTGGACGCCTGTCGTCGGGGCAGGAGGGTCCTGCGGGTGTGCCACCACCACTGCTTGGGGTAGGTGGGGGTGGGCCACCACCTCCTCCTGAGGGAGGAGCAGGTGGGGGTGTGATAGAGGCACCCTGATTTATGATGTATACTTTTTGATTGTATATAGGCCGGTGAGCCGAGTTTTGTACCGAGGGACTATGATAGCCTACGAGCATATGTATTTTGTGTATGTAAACAGTCGGATGGTCGGGGAGGCCTTGATATATATATGAGTATACATATTTTTTGAGATCCTGATGTTGTCTACATGTATTTGTTTTGTTGATGATGATGATGTCTATTATATCTATATGCTGTGACAGGATGGATGAGATGTTTTATGTATGTGTAGCTTGATGTGATATATGCCAATCTAACACCATGTTAGCTATTTCATCTGTTATTTGATTCAATTGTCTTGGAATATGTGTAAATGTAATGGAATCAAAATGTCGAGATAATAATCTAACCTGTAGGTATTTGCGAAAGAGGCACGGCTCGCGTACATGGTAAACGTTGTTGAGCTGGAGAACGACTAGTTGAGAGTCGAGGAAGATGCTAAGGTGGCGAATATGATGGCGCTGGGTGTCGTCCAGGAGGCCAATGACCGCAGTGTATTCGGATTGGTTGTTGGTTGCTGGTCCCAAACAAATGTCGCTTGAATGTAGCATTTCATGTGAGGGGGTATATAAAGCCCAAGCTGCCGAAGCGAGATTTTGTGTCCAACGGTTGGCGTCGTCGGCGTAACCAATGTGGTAGGTGGGTAGAGAATGCATCTGTCAATAGCACAAAGGATAGTTTTAGACGAGAGGGTAGGAAAAAAAGATTAAAAACACTAAACAAGAAAAAATAACCTAAAGTAGAATGACTACTTCTAAGCATAAAATTTCTTGAGGTATAACCCATTGACGGGTTCCTTGAGCGAGAGGCCTTCGGGGGAGGCCAAGATGTATGCGCCTTTGGTGAGGCAATGTTGGATGATGTAAGGGCCATGCCAAAGTGATTCGAATTTTCCATGGCCAAAGGTGTCATGAGCTATGTCATAGGCCAGGACGAGGTCGCCTTCTCGGAATGAACGAAGGTTGACATGGCGATCAAAGGTAGCTTTGGATCATTTTTTAGCTGCCTCGTTGTTCTACAATGAAGATCGGCGATCTTCATCCAGCGACTCCAAGTTCATCAAGCGCTGCTCCATTGGAGCAGTGTCAGGTAATATCTCAATTGCGGTGCGAAGGGTGGGAATTTCGCACTCGATGGGAAGAGTTGCCTCGACCCCATGGACTAAATGAAATGGCATGAAACCTATAGCGGTTTTTACTGTCGTTCGATAAGCCCATAGCGTGGAAAATAACATATGATGCCAATTGGTTTTATGTGTATTAACCGTGTGTTGTAACATGGTCTTGAGGACTTTGTTCACTGCCTCGACCTATCCGTTTGACTGAGGGTAATATGGTGAGGCGAACTCGTGAGAGAAGCCTAACTGAGATGAGAGTTTGACGAAAATCTCATTCTCGAAGTGTTTCCCATGATCGGAAACAAGTTGGAGTGGTATGCCAAAACGAGATATGACGTGGTTAAATAAGAAGCACGTTGTAGTGTCAGCGGTGTTATTGAAAGTGGGCATAGCTTCGACTCATTTGGTGAAGTAATCAACGACGACAACAATGTATTTGTGACCATTGCTGGAGGGGGGATTACAAGTCATAAAGTCGATGCCCCATTTACAAAAGGGGCCTGCGGTAATGACAGGGTGAAGAAGAGTGGGGGGAGAGCGGGCTTTGTTGGCATAGAGCTGACATTGCTCACATTGTTTCATGGCATAAATGCAATCGTGAAATAAGGTAGGCCAAAAGTAACCGGCTCGGATAATTTTTTGAGCCGTGGATATACCCGAAAGATGGCCCCCACAAGAGCCGCTGTGGCAATCGTTTAAGACTCTGTCAGCCTCGTCAATAGTCAGGCAATGACGAAGAATGGTATCGATGCCCCGCCGATATAGGATGTCTCCGATGAGGAGGTAGCGGGGGGCCTGATGGCGAATACGCTGATGATCATCTCGTGATAGATGGTTACCGAAATTTTGAGTTCATAGGTAGACGAGGAGGTCGCCATACCAAGGATCATATGAGGCGATGTAAAAGAGATGTTCGTCAGGAAATTCGGTGTTGACGTTGGGACTGGTGGTGTCAGAGGGAAGGGTCATGACAAGTTCGGCGAGAACGAGGGCCTTCTTACTCTTAGGTGTTGAGAACTCGAGTTTGTAGTCCTGGAGGATAACGATCCATCGAGAAAATTTGTCATTAACTTGGCGACGGCTGAGAAAATATTGCATAGGATTTGAATCTACGACGACCTTCGTGGTGCAAAGAAGAATGTAATGGCGCAGTTTCTGGACTGCGAGGACAACTGCAAGAGAAAGTTTCTCTTCATGTTTGTACTTCAAGGGTGGTCCCGAGAGGTTCTTACTAACGTAGTAAATGACATGTTCATGATTGTCATCTCCGAGCTGGATGAGGACACCGACTACTGATACAGCTGATGTTGATACGTAGAGGATGTAGTCGTGATTATAGTCAGGTGCACTAATTAAAGGCGCATTTGAAAGCGCTACTTTGAGATCGTCAAACGACTGTTGGGCATAGTCGTCCCAGTGAAAGGGGATATCGTGACGAAGTAAGCGAAGGAAACCATGTGCGCGTATGGCGTAATCTGGAACAAAGCATCTGAGGAAGTTAGCTTTGCTCTGTAGACTCTGCAGTTGTCGTAAATTCTGAGGAGGTGGAATTTCAGTGATGGCTTTGACTTTGAGGGGGTCCACGGTAATACCGCTTTGGGAAACGATAAAACCGAGGAGATGCCTGACGGTGACACAGAACACACACTTGAGGGGGTTCAAGTGGATGTTGTACTGATGACACCATTGAAAGATGATTCGTAAATCATCGAGATGTTGGGTGCGTTTTTTGGATCGAGCTGTGAGGTCGTCCAAGTAGGCGAGGATGATTGCAGCCAGATCGTGAAATATGTATGTCATCGCCTACTGGAAGGGTGCGCCGACGTTTTTTAAGCTAAAAGGCATGACACGGTATGCGAAAGTACCCCACGGCGTAATGAATGTGGTTTTGTACTGATCGGCTGGGTGGATTTGAATTTGGTTATAGCCAGAGAACCCGTCCATAAAGGAGAGAGCCTCATGGCTGGCGCAGTCGTCGATGATTTGATCGATGAAAGGCGTTGGAAAATTGTCTTTTGGACATGCGTTATTGAGATCGCGAAAGTCTGTGTAGACCCGAATAGTGCCCTATTTTTTATCGATGGGTACAGGGTTGGAAAGCCATGAAGTGTAAGCGATGGGGTAAATAAACCTGGCCGTGCGTAATTTGTCAATTTCGGCTTTGATAGCTGCGACTTTAGATGGGTGTAGCGATCGTTGTTTCTGGCGAACTGGTGTGATGTCCGGCCAGGTGTCGATGCGATGTTCGACAATATATGGGTCGAGGCGAGGCATCTCCGTGTATGACCAGGTGAATATATCCCTGTATTCTTGGAAGAGGGCTTTATATGCAGCAATTTCCTGAGGAGTGAAAGCAGCTCCAATGATGATTTCTTCGACGATGCCCTTTTTGATGGAGATGTCGATTTTGATGGTGGGGGAAATGTTAGCCAGATTTCCTTCTTCAAATACGTTGAGGGCAGGAATGGGGTTGTGGAACCAATCGATAGGCCCGGATGGGATAAAATATTTGGTTTCGACCGCGTAAACGGGGTTTTGGTTAGGAGGCATGAGGGATTCCTGTGGAAGGAAGAGTGCACGATGATGTAGTGCGTCCTAGGGAGAGTCCGGGCGTTGTAGCTCTTCCAGTATTTCTTTGTCGTATTGGAAACGACGGGAATATAATGGATCGTGAGGAGTGATCTCTGTGCCAGTGTGGTTTGCCCTTGCTGAAGAAACAGAGGGGGTAACGCTAGGAGATGATGGGGGTTCACTCGACATAAACCATATGTTGAAATACTGAGGGGTACCCGTGGTGGTTGGATGGAGAATCTCCGCAGGGGAATGAGCAGGAGAGTTGGGGGGGTTGTGGGGTAAATCCTCAGAGATGACATGTAAGAACCATGGAGGCGTTGGGAGTGCCTTGGTTTCTGGAGAAATGATATGGAGATCCTCGAGTGACGAAGGAATGTCAATTACCGCCGTTGTGGGTTGGTGACGCAGGGTTAATTGACGTTGCCTGTATGCGAGGATCATCGAACACCGATATGTAAAGTGGGTTAATGAATCGCAGAGAGAGAAAGGGCATATCATACGTTCATTGGCTGTAGTGGTGACATAGTGAATGTCAGTGATGTTGGGTGAGGACGTAGCAGGGCGTGGGTTGTTCTAGACGTTCTAGCGTACCGCTGCTAATGTCTGCCGAAACCGTGGCAGTGCTGGGCAGTGATGGGTATAATGGCCATATTCGGAATAGATAGCACACGCGAATTTGGTCCTCAGCCCTTTACTACTGGAAGGTTGGGTGGTAGTAGTAATGGGTGTTGTGGGAGTTTGATCGAGTGGAATTAAATTTCGTAATTCAGGTAGGGATGGGCAATTGTTGGTTTGGTGTCCCTCCTTCTCACAAAGTGCGCAAGGTGGTGGGATGCGTGGAGGAAGTGGAGTTGTGGGCTCTTTCTTCTTCCGCCTGCCCCCAGCTAGAGTAGGGGGGGTAGGGAGTATGGGGGTAGTGGGGGTGAGGACGGGAATCGTCATGGGGAGACCTTCTTGTGGGGGAAGGGATGGGTGAGGGACCATCTCAGGTGGATGTAAATACCACACTGGGATTGCTAACACCATATTGGGTAGTGTGAGCGTTGCGACTACCTGGAAAGCTTCAATACCGGGTGGAGGGTAAAAGAAAGGAATTTGAGTGAGAGGTGGGGGAAGTGTCTCCCAAACGAGATTATTTCCTTGAGGGGATGTGGATTCGTGGACTGTTGAGGTCGACAAGTGCGCAGGAGGCTCCGATGGGAGTGGTTCTGTGACTATTGAGACGTTAGGGATGATTGAAGCCTCCTGAGGAGGATGAACATCCTCCGTGTGAGTTTCTTTAGATGAGACGATGCATACTTGATTAGGGGGAAGGAGTGGTGGTACTCCATGGTATGTCCCTAACAAGGATGGATCTTTGAAGATCCCAGGACCCATCTCTACGAGTGGGTATGTGTCGTTGTTGGTGTGAATGAGAGGAAGGATGTTATCAAGATTGGCAGATGGGTTTGGCTCATAATGTGAGACTTGGTCGATGGTTACAATCTTTTCATTGTGGGGGAACATGATTGTGCGAAAGACAGATGATGCCATTGCCTTCATAGCATACATGTAGCTACGTCCGAACAAGATATTGTAATCGAGTGGAGCGTCAATAACTTCGATGTCAATGAGAATAGTTTTTCCTTGGAGTTCCATGGGGACATTTTGGAAGAGCCCTTCAGGAGATGATGGTCGTCCATCATAAGCTTGTAAGGTGATGGCGGAGGGTATGAGTTCCGGGGAACCTAGTTTCTGCCATACTGTTTTGGACATGATGCATGTAGACGCACCTTCATCGATGATACACCGATGCACTGTGATGTTCTGTATTTTTACTGGTAGTTGAATAGCGACCAAGGCGGGGAGACGAGGTTCGCTATTGTCAATATCGAAGGTGATGAGTCGAGTATCAACAGGGTCAACTACCCCCAAGGCGGAAAGTAGTGATTTCCGCTGCGTTGGACAAGTCTGGAGGACTTCCAAGACTGACATGGCAGTCGGGGATTGTGCTAAGTCGTCTACCAAACTGTAGTTATGTGTTTCCCTAACCTGTGGGTTATGAACATTCCTGCGCAAGGGGATGCGAGGGATGCATAGTGGTGGTGCGGCGGAAGGGCGAGGGATCACCAACGGGGGTCCCATCGGTGTAGGGTTTGTCTCTGGAGAGATAGGAGTAGACTCAGCTGGATACTGATGATTACGTGTTTGCAGAAGGATTTCTTCCTGTTGACGGGCGAAATTGACCATCCGTCAATTGGGAGAGTGGAACCGGTCCGAGGTTGTCTAAATAACCCAAGCCGTTTGGAATGGACCACCCTGACGAGTTTAACGGCTCCGTTGGCCACTCTAAGGTCTCCTATGGAAACCAAAGAGAAATGATCTGAGCTAAGAAATCTAACTAATCTAAATAAAACAAACTAAACTATAACTGAATACAAGAAACTAACTAAAATAAAGGAAACTAGAAACTAATAAAACAAACTAAACTAACTACACTATTCTAACTATAAACTATTAACTACTATATATACAAGATACTAACTATGATTATAATAACTCAGATCAACTACCTAATTATCAGCTGCAATATTTCTTATTCACAAATGTACACTATGGAAAGCCTACAGATTTGATTGAAACCTGCAAAAATCATGTGCATTTTCTGCCCTAAGACAACCAAGAGTCTCTTTTTTATCTTTTATGTTTTATGAAAAGGAAATAAAAACTACTGAAATTAAACGATCTAAAATGTTTACTGAAATTAAACGATCTAAAATGTTTACTGAAATTAAACAATGTAATATAAATCTAATGAAGATTGTATCTAAATTAAACTACTTAATTGTAACAATAAACAACTAACTAATTGACCTGGAAACGCTCCAAGTCTTCCCTGTGTAAGATGACTTCTTAAGCTGATTGGAGGAAGAAATTCACACCATTTAGTCCTTAAGCTTCTCGTAAACAAACATTTATGATGCTTCTTGAAGTGTTGTTACAGGACAAACAAGACATAAAAGAAATCATAACAATCTTATGATGATAAATCTCTGCAATAAGGGAAACCTATTATGCAGAAAACTTATATAACAATTCAATCTATGAAGAAGACAAAGCTATCATTCACAAAACGAAT
>ML806415.1:0-12571 GCA_009831015.1 Picea engelmannii
TGGAATAATTATTAAGTTAAACTAAATAAAGTTAAATAAATGAATATTTAATGGAAGTAATTATTTAGCTAAATAAATAAGTTAAATAAATCAAGTTGAGTTATCTTGAGTGAATATTAACTTAAAGAATTATTTAGATAAATAATTAAACTAAATAAATAAGTTAAATAATTCAAGTTGAGTTAACTTGAATAAATATTAATATTAAATAAATATTAACGTAAATAATTATTGAGTTAATTAATTATTCAATTAATAACTTGAGTGGCTCTCAAGTTAAGTCATAAATTAAGTTAACTAATTATAAGTTAAGTAATTAGTAACTTAAGGAATCAAAGCGACTTCTAAGAGAAGAAAACCTTAACTCCTAACTAAGTAAAGGAGATCTAAGCTAACTACAACGAATCTCTTCTTGGAGGGTTGAGTCTTTGGTAATAGAAGGAACCCTTTGGGTAAAGCGTAAAGTTGTTGATACTGCGAGGAAGAGAAGAGTTTTATTGTAACAGGGTTTAGCGTGGGAAGGAGGAAGAAACCTTGTGCAGCTTTCGCAAGCTGCCATTGCATGTGTTTGAGGTCGCTTATTCTGCAGAGATCAACTTGGATCTAGCACATCGTATTAGTGAGTTCATCAAGCATACCCTCTTGGTTTGTGTAAAGCCAGAAGGGCTATTGTATCTGCTCCTAGCTCATATATTTGCAAATAAGAAAGATCACTTGTCGCTGGGGTTTTTCCATTTGGTTTTCCCTAGGGTAAATCTTGTGTACTGTGGATGAATGTTATGGTGTGCTTCTATTATGGTAAATGTGCATTTGAGTTTTAAAGTCTGTTTCAAGTACAGTGCTATTTTTTTAAAAGCTAATCAGACCTGAATATTCCCATAAAATTAACAAAACAAAGTTTTTGTGCCTTTTTGTAGTATAATGAGAATAAAAGGGGGATGGGAGGATAAGGGATTAGTGCATATCCAATTTTGGGCCAATGGAGTCAAGAGGCCAAGCCAAGAGAGCAATTTATGAATGGTTACAACACATAGATCTGTTATACATGCCACAATATGCATTAACTTGCTGTTAAATGATGAAGAAATGTACTTTGAGGGGTCCTTAAAGGTGCCACACTCAAATAATGTTATAAGAGTGAGTCCTACAATGAAGTATTGCTCCAACAACTCCTCTTAACAAGATGATAGATGCAAGACAAAGCATTCAGAAATATGACATCAAAGGGGATTAAGAGGAGATCTCTCACATAAAACCCTTCCACATGTGGTAGATGAACTCTTTTTTATGGCTTTTCATAGAAAGGTCTTTGCAATCGCATCCACCAACAACAATTAGAAACAAAATATAGCTTCACATATGATAAGCAAGAACCCTTAAACTTTCCATTAAGCCTTCAAAAAAGATATTCAACAAAGCTCCAAGAGGAGAGACTCTTCACCAATCCAACCATGACTACAAATAGAGAGAGCTACTCTTTAAATAGAGTCTAGCTCCATCTCCTTTTACAATAAAATAATAATTGCTTTCCTAGATCCACTAATCTCTCCAAGAACAATGATAAAATAATATTGGAGTCTTCTAGATCCATGCTTTTCTCCAAGGAAAACAATACAATAACAATATCTCATAACCAACTCACGAGACAAGTCAAACAATGATACAATAATGAGGTGGTTATGCCATGTGTATCCTCCCAAGGTGGACGTCTCCTTTAAAGATAGCCTCAAAACATGCAAAGCTTTGCTCTATATGCAAGGTGTCCTCTACCATGTGCATACATTAATTCAATACAATAACAATATCTCATAACCAACTCACAAGACAAGTCAAACAATGATACAATAATGAGGTGGTTATGTAATGTGTATCCTCCCAAGGTGGACGTCTCTTTCAAAGATAGCCTCAAAACACGCAAAGCTTTGCTCTATATGCAAGGTGTCCTCTACCATGTGCATACATTAATTTTTCTCTTCCCAAATAACCAAAACGTTCAAGCAACAAAGATGGGGTGTTCCTCAAAAACTTGGTCAAAATGCGTTTAGAATGTTGATGTGGTAGATTAGTAACCACCATAACTTGCTCAATTTTGGTCGGAATTTCTATTATGACCACAATTTGGAAATCCTGTGGCCACTTTGCATCTGATGGCATTAATCTGGTGGAAATTTGGGCACTTTGTCAAAAGACAATTACTTCTGAAGATAGGGCATTTTCAAAATATGCAATGAAACCCTAGATCTAGGGTTTGGAACCTTCTAGATCTCCTCCAATGTGAAACGTTCTCATCAATGGCATGGAAAAGAGTGCAATGATCAAATAAAACTCTCCAATAATGAATATGTGTCTCTCTAAGGTGAGACATCCTCCAATCATAAATAAATGTGCAATAAGGCTTCCAAAGTGGGATGTCGTGAACAATAAGCATGGATATGAGTGCAAGTAATCTCCTCATGGTGGAAATCCTCCTCAAATCAAGTGCCAAGCAATGAAACAAAAGTCATATTTGGAACACATGTGGAATCAATGCTTAACTAATTCCATGAAGAAAGGGGGCGGTCCCTCATCAACCAATAAAATAAAGCCATCCCTTAACATGTGTGCAAGACACTCCTCCAAAGATGGTATGTGTGAACAATAATGCACGAGAAGGTGTGCAAGGTGGTCTCATAAGGTGGAGGGCTCAACAATAAGGCATAGGAAACCACTCAATCTCAAGGTCCAAGATGTAACAACCCTCCATAAGTGTGCCAAGGGTTAGCTCCATAAAGCAAGGGATCAATCCATCATGGGATAATGTGCAATGTGTTAGATACAGGGCATGTATCACCATCCATCCAAATGCAAAATCATCCACATGATCAACCAATTCATCAAGGGGAATGACATCACCAAAAGATGCATGGGGAATGATGATAAGTATGTATATGCCTCCACATATGAGCCAAAGAAGGGGGAGCACTCCACATAAGACCATGTTCCACATCACAACTAACCCATCCGTGTGTGAAAAACATCCATAAGAGCTAGGGCGTTGGAGCAATGGGCCTCTAACCATGCAAAAACTCACTCATCAAAGCAATAAACCATATGAAAGAAGAAGGGGTATATGCCAAGCGCAATCCGTAACAATGATGCCAAACAGATGAAGATACAACCCACATATGAAGATCCTCCACAAGTTAGGGTGTTCATTTTCTAGAGTCACATGTCCTCATATAACATCAATCCCTAGCTAGAACATCACATGACCAAGTGCAATGCTATCGCTCTGTCAACCAAGGCATGAAAGGCATGAAATCATCAGGCGGACTCACAACCTCTAGGCCATCCAAAGCTCCATCAACCTGTAAACCTGCCTTTGTGATAAAAATCACAAGCATAGTGAAAAAATTTCATAGGTACCTAAGTATATAAAACTTTAAGAACCATGGTTTTGGAGTCTCCTCTACTCTGTAAAAAGTCTTATCCACAAGATCCCAGATCCCTTTTATCTGCAAACTGCAGTTCTTGTTTGTAATGACCCTTCCTTATTGCTGTTATGTTATGGGTGATTTTCTGGTTCAGGACTTTTGTCGAACACTTTGGCAGCAAGCGCAAATCCAATGTAAACTAACCTTGGTTGCTGCTGTTATGAAGCTGGTGTGGTTTCTTAATGTGTTTGTGATGTATGCATAGGGTTTTTGTGTGCCAAATAAAACTTAAGTTGCATGCAATATATATAACAACAAGAATGTAAATGAACAATAACTCGAACAACTGTTATAACAGCAAGAACATAGCAAATCTGCTCTTATTTATTATTAACCCAATCTGCAACAGTTACAACAGCAAATGACTCACAACTCAGTTTGAGCACACTTGCAGTTGTTGATACAATCTGTAGGAGAATAGGAGGTGAATATGGCGCTGCAAAGGCTGCTGAAACGGCCCTCCAAACCCTCACTAACACCACTGTACTGCTGTAATACATCTCTTGGTTGCAGATCTGAACCAAATCGGCCCACAAGCCCCACGACCTCTGGCAAGCAAAACTCGGCCTCTCCAACGCACACGATCCTTTGAATACTGTCTCCTCTCCAAGGTTGAGTGCCCTCCTCAAGGGAATACGGCCTACACAAGAAAGAAGTGAACCCCTCCAACAAGATCTTGGCCTCAGTAGAAATGCGGCCTCCCTAAGAAGAATGGTGGCCTCACAAAGAGGATTTCTGCCCCAACAAGTGTAATACAACCCTTCACTGGAACTTGACCTCCTTCAGAGGGAATTTGACCCCCACAGGAAACTGGATTTGCTGCAATGAACTCCACCAAAAACCCCAATCTCTGCAAATATACAAATCAACCTCCTTCAATGAATGCAAATGAAAGATCTGAGTAATCTTCCCTCTCAATGAGCTAGGGTGGAATCTTTCACCACTGAGACCAATCAATCACTAGGGTTTCAAAAGCCTCAAAAGCTTTTCTCCAAAATGGACAAGTGAAAACAATCAAGAATAATGAGAGAGGGTGCTCTCATCTCTCTTTTATTTTACTTTCACCTTTTTGCCGACCCTTTTATCTTTTTACCCTCACTTAAATAATTAAAGTAACTTTATAAGATTCACTTTTAATCTTTTCCCAAAGTCACTTTAGAACATCTCTTTTTACTTAATTACTTAATGTCACTTTATAAACATTACCTTTTCCACCCAAATGATATCAAATAATCAATTAATCCCCTTTTTCATCGACTATAGCCTACGGTGAATCAAATAGGCTACTAAGTCATCCTCCGGGAGTGATCATTTATAAAGGGACATTCATTGTTGCTGAATTTTACATATGCCATTCGTTACATCCAACATGCAAATCCACGAGGGGAATTGTGTGACCTTCGTAGGTGCTAACCAAATAACTAGTAAACATTGCTGACCCTCAAAGGTTGTAACCGACTCAATGTATCTAACCCTAGTGCAGGGTAAGCAAGAATAAGATTCATTATCGATAGAGAGTCAATGCTAGTACAAGGTTATAGTTACCAATTTTAAGGAAAAATATAAGGCTCACGATGATGCATTTATGGAAGCAATGCTTTCCTTTTGTAGAGAATTATAAATGATATCATGCATAATTGTTCTATTTCAAATGTAGAAGTATAGAGATGAAGCACCCTAGTAAGAAGTAGGATTTTGTATCTTGCAGTAGAGAAGCCATGATCGAAGTCTGTACGCACAAGTGCATATATGTTTTGGCAGGGCCCTAAAATCACGAGTCACACAATACTCTTTTGATTTAATATCCAATAGTTATGGGTGTAAATTACAGGTTAAAAGATCATACCTATTTCAGGATTTCTTTAGAATTAAAGAAGTGTGCAATAATTGAGAGTAGTCATGTTATGATATCTGCAAACGACACCAACTTGATTCTTATTTATCTTTGTGAAGTTGTCCTTGTTGAGGTCTGCCCAGTGACCTACTGTGGGGCAGCCTAATGTGAGCTTGCACTTTGTGGGCCCACTACAGGTGGACCCACATTATATTACTATTTTTATGTTAGCCTATTTTTCTCATGAAAATTTCTCTTATTTTCTATGAATTTAAGCTGTGATTTACCACATTAAAGATGCACAAGACAAATTGTATCTTTTCAGAAATCCCTTAATAAAGGTATTATGACTTCCTCTATCTCTTTGCACAAAATTGTTCATTTCATTTTGCTTCTACTTATTGGCATGCCTTTTTGTATTGCCCAATCTTCATATGGTGGTCTGCTCACTCTAGTACTTCGCCTTGTTCCTTGCCTTTTTCAACCGAAGCCTGACTATTGCCTTCTATTTCCTGCCATTATGACAATTTGTTTAAGGTTTCTGAATTTTGGCTTGGTTATTGCGTTTGCTAAGCTGTCTTTAGTTTATCTCACTTTATGCTTGTGGAGGATTTCTTCTTCCAGGGGACACTGGAGGTTGAAGATCATCTGTAGCTGCTTGAACTGCACACTCGCAGATAGACCTGATGAATAATAGGGATAGGCTGTTCGCCTTTGTCTCAATTCCAAGGGAATTAAACCCCCTAGTAGTGGCTTTGCAGCCCAAATGTCCTTTTCTGGATCCTCAGTAGTATGTTAGTTACTGGTCACCTTTGCTCATCACTGGTAACACCATTTAAGCACTCTCCATAAATAATTGTTCCTATCTGTGTTTCGGGTGTTATTTTTGTTTGCATATTTATTCTATTTCTTTCTACCTTCTGCTTTGGTAATTATGTAAGAGTGATACATGCACTAGATAGTGTGAACCTCCAAACAACACTGTTTGCCAATAGAGTTGCCCCTGAAACAATGGTTGAGTGCTGATCTTGGAAAAACTTCCAACAGTTCCTAGGAAACTTGCAATCCCTCAAAATGTGCCTCACCATCTCGGGATGTCCACACACCAAACACAACCCATCCGTGAACCCACTTTTAGCCAGGCTGGCTTTAGTTGGCAAGCCTTGATGAATAACAAGCCTGGAGAACCCTGTAGTTTGTAGCTGAAGCGAAAGGACCAAACACTGTGCTAAGGCTACCTTCTGATCAAAGATGCTAAATTTAGATGCTTCTGATTTTATTTTTGCTCTAATAGTGCCGAGGAAGAGGATGATTTCTGTTCTGTAAATAATTTTCTGTTAATAACTTAATACAAGACATATTATTCAAAACAAAAAAAGAGTGATACATGCATACATATGATTTTCACATGCAAAATGCAATAAGGCTTTGACTTAAATGTCAAGTTTCAAGATCTGACTAAATTTGAATTCAGATGGGGTAAGAGGAAATTTGAGAAAAAAAGAGTTTCCCTAAGATAAATGTATAAATGTATTTTATTGGCTAAAACTTGAATTAGCAAGACAATGTATGATCTGACTAAATTTGAATTCAGATGGGGTAAGAGGAAATTTGAGAAAAGAAGTGTTTCCCTAAGATAAATGTATTTTATTGGCTAAAACTTGAATTAGCAAGACAATGTATAAATGTATTTTATTGGTTAAAAATTGAATTAGGCTTTAGCATCTTTTCAGGAAAAGACAAGACAGACATGTATTCACGTATTTTCAATTTATTTACCTCACTTTAGGCTCACTAAAAGTATCTAGTGTGGGACTTGTTGAATGTGGAATTTAATCACGCATTTAATGAGTTCTTTTAGTAAAATCTGCAGTGAGACACTTTGAAAATACGTGAAAAATGTGTTAGTATCTAGAGTGGGACTTGTTGAATGTGGAATTAAATCACGCATTTAATGATTTCTTTTAGTAAAACCTGCAGTGAGACACATTAGACACATTGAAAATACGTGAAAAATGTGTTTTTGTTTTTTTTTGATTTTTTTCCTCCAAATTGTTGGATGTGGAATTAAATCACGGATTTAACGAGTTCTTTTAGTAAAACCTGCAGTGAGATACATTGAAAATACGTGGAAAATGTACTTCTGTTTTTTTTCCTCCAAAATATTTAACATGCTCTTGTTTGAAATTTAGAGCATTTCTAGACTCTTATAGTGTGACATGGAAGGCAGCTAAAGTCTTCTATATTAACTTTTTTTTCTCAAATTTCCTTTAACTAGTAAGTCGAATTTATATTTCATATATATTTGAGAATTTTCTTGCTTATTTGTTTCGGGAATGACAATTAATATCTTCAATATATTAAGAGTTTGATCCTATGTCCATCGTTGACACGCAGTTTTCCAGAAGGCATTAAAGATCCTGCTGCTCTAGAAAAAAGAATCAAGTTGATACCTGGAGTTGTTGAAAATGGTAAGCATAGTTTAGGTGGAAATTCAAATTTCAAATGCCTATTCAGTGCTCACTTTTATTGGTAACCACCTCTAGTCAATTTACATAATGCTTTAACACTGCATTACAGGTCTCGTTACAGGGGTTGCAAGTTCTGTTTTAGTTGCTACACAAGATGGGGATGACATCACCATTGTAGAGTTAGATGAGTTTGTCAAGAGTCTGAAAAGTGTCAAGGAAGCATACTCCAAAGCATGAAGTCCCGGAAGTTACGCTTGTTATATCTTCGTTACGGTCGTGCTTTCAGTTGATGGATGATTGTTGTAGTCCCCCCCCGTCATTGGTTGGACAATTTTCATCATCCTGAAGAACCAAGAATTCATGTGGCAAGAAACTTTAATAAAGTCGAATATAATCCTATGAAGTAATCCTATAAAGCAATTGGCATCTGGTTGTACACGTAGACCCACCAATCTTACGTAAAATTTTAAATCCTTTATGATATTTGGCTTTGATGCATAAGTATCTGGATTCATCAAGACGACTAAGTTCTGCATCCAGTGTTCGTTTTGTGAATGATTGAATTAGCTTCAAAGTTTGGGTTCTTCTCATTCGAATTCCCAACGAGAGACATTAGAATTTCGTTTTCTTTCTTTTGTAAAAGGTTTATGCTGTTATTCCTACCGTGAAATGTGTACAGTTGCTTGCAAAATCACACAGCAAGTTTCTTAGACTAGAGGTAACTATTAGATACCGTTGATTGTTAATATAATCTAATTTTAAGGTCACGGCCAAGTTAGACACCAAATTGGTGTATGAGATATTCTTGTTTGTGAGACAAGGGACCTCCTTTGCGCAGTGATTTGATTGCTAAAGTTTATATTGATAATGCAAAAAAATTAATATCTTGAAGGTTCACTTTTCACTGACCATTAAATTAAGGAAACTTGTATAAAATTTTATTAGATTTACTGAATACTTTGTACTGCGGTCTATGGTTTGATAGAGATAATTCTATAAAAGTTAGATCAAACTAAATTTTTCATTGTGTTTCTTTAAAGCACATCACGAACTATAGGAGAAAAAATAAAGTGTACTCTAATACACCACCTTCGTGAGTGTTTTATCTGATGATATTTTGGTATGGTTGTAGGAGTGTACTTTAGGTAAGGTTGGAATTGTGGATTTTCACTTGAGTAGCAAAAAACTTGGAATCTCTTTCTTTGTCCATCTATAATTTGAATTGTTGATGTTTTTGTAGCTTTGGGAGGTATTCCCAAAAGTGGCCTTGGTGTCGGGCATGTGAGAATCTCCATTGGCACCTCATTGCACTTTTGTTTTGGTTAAAACCCTCTTGGATTGGAGCTTGGGGCTTCATGGGTTTGTGTTGGGGTTTCACACTGACATGTGAATACAAAATTCTAATTTAATGTTGAGTTTAGTGAAGGGCTCCTTATAGTAAGCTAAGGGTTTCTAAACTCACTTTGGACTCTTATAAAATGGAGAGGAGATATTGTGACATCTCATTGTGACATTATAAAGTTAACACAAGTGAGTGAACATTTGTGCTAGGGAGCTTGGTGATTTCAACAAGGAAATTTTTGCAATTTTGGCAAATCTGGCTTAGGGTTTTTGGACATTTTGTATTCCTTTTTTAGCCTAGGAGGAAGACCACATGTGTGAGAGAGGAGAGAGAAATCAATGCACGTGTGAGTAAGGTACAAGCCGCATGTGTGAGCAATCTGTACAGTCACACGTGTGGAATAAACTGGTCTGTACACTCACAAGTGTGGTATAGAACATGTCCGTATAGTCACACATGTGACAATCGTACAACAAAAGGCAGACCACATGTGTGAGGACAGTTTTCAGATTTGAAATTAGTTGCATAAAAATTTGACATGAATGAACTCGACATTCAACCTTTTGTTGTCTTCATCACCTAAAGTTGAGTTAGATGATGGTTCTGTAATTGAGATGAATGCACTGGTGGTTAGATTTTGTGTAAATTCTTTAAGACAAACTCTAGAACCACCATCCTCTAGGAAGAGTATTTTTTCCATAGGGATGATGATACAAATGCAAGGGTTAATTTTGCAAAGTTGTAAAGTTATGAAAATTCCATCCGTTGAAAGTTTAATGCTCAATTGCAAAGTTGGTCAACACTGCACCACCAAGGTTGTAGGGTCATGGACGAATGGTCAGCTATGGGAGCAAAGCAATTGGATATCCATAATGAAATAGTTGATTTTGGATACAACCCAACCCATGCCAAAGATGAGAGAATCATGTTGTGGGAATGATTTTGGATACAACCCAACCCATGCTAAAGAGGGGAGAATCATGTTGTGGGAATGAGAAGACCCGCAAAAAGTTGCAACTTTTTGCAGGGGCATAGGATGTGTAGTACTCTTTTGTTGAAACTAGGGTTTTACAATAATAAAATGCTACTAGATGACACTGTGGGACATGAGCATATGTAATGCCACTATAGAAAATATGTGAATGGGCATGGTGGTTGATAAAATGCTACCAAATCACACAACGAGACATGAACATTTGTAATGCCACTATAGAAAATATGTGAATGGACATGGTGGTTGACTTACTCACTTTTAGGATGTAATCCCATTATAGAAAATATGTGAATGGTAGAATCCTTCGTCATTCCAAACCCCCTAAACTCAACTTCACTAAAGATCAATTTCACTCTATTCGTCGCGTTAATGATGATCTTGACATCACTGTCCTCATAGCAAATAAGGGAAATGCTACCGTTATTATGAATACATTCGATTACTATTCTAAACTCCTAGACCACTTTTCTCCCTCTATGTATAAACCTCTCGCCAAAAACCCTATTAACACCATCACCAGTCCAATCATCAAAGCCATCAAATCTTCTTACTTGGATCCTAACATCCAAAAACGTTTCATTCCTCATAATCCTCAAACCCCATGGATCTATTGGAAACTAAAAATTCACAAAAAAAATATTCCTCTTAGACCTATAATGAGCACCATAGGAGCCCCCACTCATGCCCTTGCTCAATTTATTGTTGATAAGTTTCACGCCTTCATCGAAAAAACCTCCTCTTTTATTAAATATTCTATCTATTTCATTCATAAAGGTCATAATCTTCACCTTGATGATCAAGACCTTATGATCAGCTTTGATGTTGTCTCTTTATTCACCAAAAAATTGGTTTCAATAGCTCTGACCCTGATCTCCAAACTAGTAGATCCCTAAACTCTTGATGTAATCAAAATATGCCTATCTTCTACCTTCTTCAAATTTAAAGGGGTTTTCTATGAACAAACTGAAGGTACAACCATTGGGTTGTCCTTATCCCCAATGGTAACTAACATATTTATGGAACATTTTGAGTCTTTAGCCTTAAACAACTTTCATCTCAAACCCAAATGTTGGTTTTGGTTTATTGATGACACATTTGTCATTTGGCCTCATGGCCATCCCAACTTGATCTTTTTCTTCAACCATTTTAATAGTCTTTCCCCTCACATCCAATTCACTATGGAAATCCAAAAGAACAATTCTACCCCCTTTTTAGATGTTCTTATCTCTCATCTTCCTAATGGCTCCCTTTCCCACCAAGTCTACAGGAATAAGATTCACATCGATAGATACCTTCATGTCAGTTCTCGCCATCATCCAACTCAAAAAATTATTGTTATAAAAACCTTGATTACTTGAGCCATCCACATATCCACACCTCAATTCCTCGTGGCGAAAAAAACCCACCTAACCAAAACCATTGTGTCCAATGGCTATTATCTCTCTCAAATCAACCAAGCCTTCCGCTCGATCAACAAACCTAAATAAAAAATCTCCTCCTCCCTGCCTTGTGCTCTAATCTCTCCCTTATTCTAGGGCACCACACATATCTCAAAATTTTTGGCTAAGAATAATATCGAAACCTTGTTTAAACCCCATAAAACCCTCATACAACTTTTTAGATTGCTAAAGATAAATTTGACCTGATGCTTGCACCAGGGGTTTACCAAATTCCTTGCTTACATAGGTCAAAATGACAGATCCTTCCAAGCTCGACTTAAACAGCATATAGTTGATACTACGTACAATCGAATTTCCAAATCATCTATCACCGAACACTCCTTTAAATTTAAGCACTTAATTTGCTTTGACCAAACAAAATTTTTAGCTTTGGCCCCTCATTACTCTTTTTGCCTTATCCGGGAAGCTCTTGAAATTGAAAAACATCATAATAATTTTAATTGCGAAGATCGCTACAAACTTAGCCAATCCTAGAAGCCCACCATTCATCACATATAGGTCTTAGACCTTCTCTTGGAAACCCATCATTCATCACATAGACATAGATCTTAAACATTCTTTGCCTCAACGACCATCTTTAATATGTTATCCATCCCTATAATTATTTCACACCAATTATTTTAAATATCTCACTTTATTGTTGATATATTACTATTGTTATTATTAGTCTAAGTCAATTTCTATATTTTATAACTTTTTTTAATATACCATCACCTAAAGTATAACTTTTTTTAATATATAATCACCTAATCTTAATGGTTATCTTTAATTCTTTCTTATAAGTAGCTTTACCAAATTCAAATCTCTTCTTCAACATAATAACTTTGGGTGGGGTGTCCACTTGAAAAGTTGGATACTTCAAAACATCCTACACAGATTTTATCTAAAAAACTTTCTATCAATATTCAAATGTACAAGGTGCTTGGACTTTCCAACTTCCAACATTATTGAAAGATTCTAATACTTTCTAGCAATATTCAAATGTACAAGGTGCTTG
>ML806415.1:13687-31624 GCA_009831015.1 Picea engelmannii
TAATAAATAAAACAATTTTGTTGAAATTTTTTAATGATAACATAGATTGGAAAATTTTAATGATAACATAGATTTCAATGATCATGTATATATACACTATCTATGCTTCCAACTTCCAAGATTGTTGGGATTTTAATTATGAACATAAATAATGTGTATATATACACCATCTATGCATGCACCATGTATATATATATATATATATATACCATCTATGCATTCACGTGTATGGGTAAAGAAGTTGCAATAAATAAAACAATTTACAAGGAAAAGGTTAAATGGATATGTGGGTAAAGAAGTTGTAATAAGAAAATAATTTACAAGGAAATTCTTGGACTATGTTATAATAAAAAATAATTTTATTTGTTTGTTTTAAAATATATTTTATGCATTCATTCTAATTCTAGTTGTATTGAGATGTACTTTCTATAATATGATAGAATATGAGTATATGTTGTAATAAAAACTTGAAATAATTTTGTTTGTTTGTTTGAAGCATATATAATATATTCATTCTAATTTTAATAGAATATGAGTATATGTTGTAATAAAAACTTGAAATAATTTTGTTTGTTTGTTTAAAGTATATATAATATATTCATTTTAATTTTAGTTGTATTGAGATATTCATTCTAATTTTAATATTGAGAGGATTTTTTATCATATTTATTAAATATAAGTATATGAGAGGTATAATTTTTTTTCAATTTAATAGTTTAAAAAAGCTATAAAACATTAATTCAATATCCACCTTGACCTTAATCATATATATATATATATATATTTTTTTTAATGTTTCATATATATATTATTTTTATTTTTAATGTTTCATATTTTTTTATGTAATTTTTTTCAATTTAATATTTTAAAAAATCTATAAAACATTAATTCAATATCTAACTTATATATATATATATATATATATATATATATATATATAGATAAGATTATAATAGATGTATTGAAGATTATAGGCAGATATGTAGTTATCCTAATATGAGATTATCAATATGAACTGTTAGGATAATCACAAATCAATAAAGATTATATCATCAAATAAATTTAATACCGTTCTCATATTATTTACAGATGGGATTATAGCATCCACTCACATGTCTCAACAATAATATCAATACCTTAAGTTTTAGAGATGCCATCTCATATTATCTACAGATTTGAGATTATAGCACCCACTCATAGTTCTGAACAATAATATCAATACTTAGATGAAATATAACAGTAATATGAATACCTAGATGAAATATAACAGTTGTTGAAGAATGTTTTTGGAATCTACTCATAAATTTTATTTATATTTTTTCTTCTTTCAACTACTCAATTTCACAAGATAGTGTATATTAAAGGATTGATGTATTGGTTTATAAGCACCCATAGCTCACAATATTGGATGCACTAGTTACTTAACAAAGAGTGTGTTGTCTCTAACTAAAAGTATTGTGGAGTTGTTTTTATGTTATTTTTATTCTTTATGCTAGAGCTTCTCAATTGTGACCTAGATTTAAAGTAAAATAATAGAAAACTAAAATGAATTCAATTAGCTGGAATTTGATATTTGATATATAATATTCATATTTATGAAAAACTTAGACATGCAAAAGGTAAATTTAAAAATGTTCATTGTTAAATTTATAAATGATAAATAAGGTTTTAAATAAAGTAACATTTGGAATTTCCAGCAAGTGACATGTTGAGCTCATAACGAGTATATTATTGCAATGATTTTGAGTCTTGAAGATTCTAGGGTTTACCTTGGGTACCATCCTTGAAATGAAATAAAAAACATCCAGAATTTGGGGTGGTTCTTTTTGAGTGAAGGGCCAAAATCACTGTTTCTAGTTATATAACTGTTCTAATGACACTATTTCAAATAGTATATCAACATAGATCCATCTTAACTATGGATCTATTACCTGCCAAGAAGGATCAAACCCCTCGATGTGTAAACCTTTTTTAGATTGCAAAAACTTGAGACGTTTTTTAGATTGCAAAATATTAAGAAAAGATTTGCATCTCTAGAGATTTGATCTCTCTACATGATAAATCAGAGTGAATCTACATTGATTTTGTAGACTAGAAAAACTTAAAATAAATTTTTGCCCATAAAGAAACTTTGTTCCAAAAGATATACAAATTCCCTTAAAGCCACAAGTGACACTTGTAACAACAAGCTCCAAACACCACATTTAGGTCAAAGACCACATTTAAGTCAACTGGTATCAAAGGTACATTGAAAGCCACATGACACAAAATTTAAGATTCCACATTTAGGTCAATTGGTATCAAAGGTACATTGAAAACCACATGACACATGGAATTTAGGATTGTTGTATTAGAGCCATGGTGAAGGGACAAAGGCATATAAAATTCAAATAATTTGGTATTAGAGTTATTGTGAAAGTCACATAGACATATTTTCTTATCATTTGGTATTAGAGTGATTCAAGCTTATTGTGATATATTTAAAATTTCTAAAAGAACTGGATCATACTAAAAACTAATTACATAATGAGATGTGATGTATTCTATAATATTAGTGAGGGCAATTAACAACTCTTGTTTTTTTTTGGTTATATCTCTAATTTCAATCCAATCCATCTATAAAATAATTGACCTAGTGTCTAATATGTATGATTTTTTATAATGTAATAATTTGATAAGAAATGTTAGCTGGTCTAATATGTATAATTTTTTTTTTAATATAATAGTTTGATAAGCTTGAGTTGTTATATAAGAAACATTAAAAAAACATTATAACTCTCATATATGCATTGAAGATTATAAGTATTATATATGATTGAATATGCAAAATGCTATAAGGTACTAATGAGCAGAGTATGGAGACAAAATGACAAGATGACTACAATAATCAACGAGAAAACAAAAAGTAAACTTTGTAATTGACTAAACGAAATCATGGAAATAACACATATAGGCAATGTGGAGGTATGGAGTCCTTGTCCTACTTCATCTCTTCCTTTTCTTCCAAGTGCTACATCTATTTTTAAAACCCCAAAATCGTGAGGTTCACTGTGCTTCACAACTAATTCTAAGATACCTCTATTATTTTTAGAAATCAGGGTTTTTCCCTTTGATACCTATGATCCCCATTTCTTTTAGGTCTAAAGGGGAACTTCAAACACAATTCTGGTAAAGTTGTTGTTGGTGTAAAATTGAACTAACAACATTGGATTTCTTATTGCTTGAAAAGTGACATTAACATGTTGTAGTTGAAAATGGCTTTTGGAGAACCAGTGAGGGTGCATACCCTATTTGTTGTTGGATGATGCCAATTGTGTTTTGCTGTCCATCCATGAGTTGGTGTAGTAACCATGCTTGTTCAAATCTGTGGGAATCTATTCTAAAGAGTCAACTATGAGAGTAGAGTGTATGACTTAGCAAAAGCTATTATGGTGAGAGAGCCTACTACATCGCTTGCAATGTATGGTGAGCAAGAGAGAAACAACTGTGTTGTTTGTAATTTATGGAGAGAGAGAGATGACTTCTTTTCTCGTAGTGTATGGTGAGAGAGAGAGAGAGAGCATACTTTTTTTCTTGCAGTATCTATGATGAGCGAGAGAGAACCAGTTGTGTTGCTTACAGTCTATGACATTGTCACGAGCTATTATTGTGCACTAGCATTGATACTGTTACCGCTCAAACTCTCTTCTAAAAGGAAAAGTCCTAACCCCAATGGGAGAGCCTAGATGCAACTTTCAGACAATCCACCCACTGTCACCTTAGTGACCTTGCCTCACTCTTTAGATTAGGGAAACACATATCCTAGTCGAGAGGGTAACCCTATTAATAAGCCAAGATAAATTGTTCTCCAAGGAGTGAGTCTTTTCATAGCTTGGTTTGACAAAGACATCTACTGATTAAAATCGAACTTACTCTCAAGGTTTGAAAACTAAAAAAAGTGTGCTTTTGTTACATTGGAAATGATATTGGGTGGCAAAAATAAATCAAATTTTCTTTATGTTCCCATCAACCATGAAATCATTAAGCATAACAACACAACATATGAAATCAACGAGTCAACATGAAATTAAACAAGAAAATCATGAAGTGTTTAAGAAGGAGATCATTGTCATAGTAGAATTAATGTTCAATGGTGAACCATTAAACCTATTCACAATATGCTTTGAAAAAATGCCATCCACGTGGTTGAGTGCAAACCATTCATCAATTGATAAATGAAAATGTACCAGTGTCGAATGAGAAATTTTTAATGCTGCCAACATAGTTGATTAAATTAGGTATTGTCAATGATTAAATTAGGTACTGTTAATGAATGTTTATGATAAGTATAATGCCCAAATTTAAGTGTATTTATGGTGCAATTACAAAGCATTGAATTACTGTTTGCACTGTGTGTTTAGGACCACAATTAATCACTTATATGCAGAGTGGAAACCATATAAAAAACAAGCATACGTTCATGTGCCATACCCACAACCAATGCAACTAGATTTGCAAGTGTGCTTGTGAGGTAAAATACAACCCAATATTTCATATGTCAAGACAATGCATACAATATTGTTATTTTAGCTCAACATTTATTGAGAAGAACATAACCAAAATTTAGACAATCATACTGTTTTCCAAACATACATCTGGGATATCATTAATAACACTCATAGCTTACTGGCCTTAAATAATGGAGTGAGCTAAACGTTCTACCTTTTGGGTTTTTTGGCCGGAATTCGATGATGTAAATTTGGACAAAATCACCATTTTCTGTTGTTTAAATTGGATTTTTGAATGCATAAATGGATTTAGCCCACTGAAAAACCCTTGAGGCACTTGGCTTATACAAACTTAGCCACTCAAATCTGCAGATCCAACCATTCCTCACCGGATTTCGAACAAAATTAAACGGAAAAAGTCGCCAAAAAACTTCCAAAAGGTAGAACGTTTAGACTACTCTTTAAATAATTAGTGTGCAGTTGTCAAATCAACAGAGAATGAGTGAACTTACTTGTGTCTTGATGTACCTTTAGCAAATCATTTCAAGAGATGCATCGATTTGTTACTCATTAATGTGTGGATCGGAAAATGAATAACAACATTGCAAAGTACTAGTGACCACATATGCCAAACAAAGACCTTAATGTTTATGTGCTAAGAAGTATTAAATAACATGTATTATGTTAGCACTTTAACACCTCAAGGTTACCTCACCAATAAACTAGAAATTATCTAACACATAAACCATTTTTTAAAGAAGTTTTCAGTCATGAATAATCAAGATTTGGCAAGTTGTTGAGCCAATTCAAGCAAGTTGTTCCATTAAAAGTGCCATCAATTTGGTAGTTAAAAGGGTTAGGATCAATAAATCTCCAAAAACATTGTTTAATTTAGAGTGTCAAGATCAAATCGTTAGGCCTCTTAGCCAATGTGTTAGCATATGCAAATTTTATTCAAACCCTTATTCCACAAATTAATTATCCATGTATTTTCATCAATTAAATTTGACAATGTAAACTCAAAGAAAGTTAGAATTTATGAAGCATTGAGTTTATTCGTCAATGATTTTCAGATCCATTGAAGGATATGCAACATTTAAACCAAGATCTAAGATATTCTAGCTAATTAAGTACTTATCAAAGTATGAACTAGAAAAATTGTGCAAATTGTTATTAGATAAAGAGTTAAAGCAAGGATTAGCAGAAAGCATCTAAATTTAAACTAGATCTAGAAATTAGGCACAAAATTTGGATTTTTAGCAATCTAGATCTAATAATTTAGAACCTTCAAACCCTAGATTGTTTTCAAACAAAAAAATAGAATTTAGAAATGAAATGAGTGAGAGGCAGAAAATAAATAGACCAATGCCTGACTTTCCACTTGGGTTGTGGGGTCACACTAAGCCTTCTCGAGGCTTGATCTTAGTATCACATATTGGGATTCCAAGCAATCATGAGGTGTGCTTAGTAAATCCCCCCAAGAGACACTTGTATGCTCCAAGAACTAAGTTGAGAGAAGAGTGTGTAACAAACTCTTCCAAGTAGTAAGAAGTAGCCCCTATCCTATCCTAAAGTAATATTTAGAAATCAAATGCAGATTTGCTAAACCCAATACCCTAGATCTTGAAATAAATGGTTAAGGACTATGAAGAAATCACTTTACCTCATGAAGCTTCGCCAACTGTAGCAAATTTACTCGTCTTGTGGCTCTTTGGTAACTCATACATCCACCATTACCTGTTGCAAACAAATACTCTTGCTATTCTTTTACAGGTAAACCCTAAAAAATGACCAAAATATACTAGTAACAAAACTATATGAGAGACAAAATGCTTTCTCTTATTCTCCAACTAGTTACAAATGAGAGAGATCCCTCCTTATATAGATAAGGCACCTTCACAAAACCATGGGTGAAAACTATGTGCAAATACAAAACCATGAGCCAACACTACGTGCTCAGGAAAAACCATAGGCAAATACCATGTGCTTAGGAAAAACCATGGGTAAATACAATGTCTTCAAAACCATCAATAAAACCTCCATAAGTAAATGCACCTTCATAAATGTAGGGTAACCACCCACATGCATGACTAAGAGAGAGAAAATGCACCCTCCACGTGCTCTAATGACTCACGTGTGGCTCCAAGAAGTGGGATGTCGAGTGGTCAAAACACAACGACAATTTTCTCGTAGTAGGTTTCAACATCATAACTAGGTCAATGTTTGCTCGATTTTTTATTATAACTCTATTTTGGAAATCCCATGGCCATTCTACATCTAATGACATTGATTTGGTGGAATTCTGGACAATTTGTCAAATGATAATTTCCCATGAAGTTGGCCATCCTAAAATATGTGCTCTAACCACCTCAACAACCTCAAGAAATGGTCCATGTGGCACATGATAATGATGTGGAGTCCTTGTCATCATCCAAATCACTATCACAGATTCCAAAGTAGTGACATGTATCCCAATGAAGTACATGGATCCAAAAAAAGTGGCATGGATCCCAATATAGATAGATATTGTTGTATATAGGTAAATAGATCCCAATGCAATGTCACGGATCCCAAGGAAGATACATGGATCTTCAGGCATGGCGCATGAATCCTAAGGCATATATGCCACCCCAAACGCATGTACACAGATCACAATGCAGGGCATCAACTTATAGTGGCAGGGCTAGCCCTTAAAGTCATTAGGTGGTGCATACATATTGATTTCTTCTAGCAACAACATAACATAAGTTAATTTTTAGAATTTCCCTAAGTTTTGTTAGATATATAATTATGATCCTAAAGTACTTAGTATAATATTATTTTATTATACTTAAGCTTTTCTAGAATGTATTTAGTTAGATTAGATAATGAGTCTAGAAAAGAATAGCTTCTTAGAAGCAACAAAATAACAAATTATTAGAATATTTATTTAATGTAAATGGACAATTGTCATACTCACATGATTATGTGATAAGATGTCCATACCAAAATTTAGCTTAGAATTAGTTTTGATGAACTAATTAAAGTTCTCATTTTCTCATGGTAGAGTAATGTTGGAGATTGTAAGTTCTATCATTTATTGTGTAATTTCTTTTCCTTCTTTTAATAAATATTGTGTCTAAGGACACTTCTGCTCTCTTCAATTGGTATCAAAGAATCTTCCATTGATATCAAAGCAATGATAATGCAAATGGTGAAGAGGAGATTCCAACATTGAATATGTTTGGGAAATTCCATTACATTGGACAACAATTGATTGGTAATTGTCCAAATGTTTTGTTAAGAAAAACAAAATTAAAAATTTTGATCTATTTTTAATCCAAGTTTTAGATCTACACATGATCCCCTTTATTATTTGATGAGATAGTCTTCTTTTGTCCAAGTTTTTTTTCTTGCCTACCACAAGAACTTCCTCACCAAATTCCCCTTTTGTTCCTAATAAAAGCAATGATTGTAACACTGGATGATAAAATCGATATCCCAAAAATGTGTTCTCTATGACCTATGCATTTATAGATTGTCCTCCCACTTTATATGTTGTCTTTTGTAGCAACTATATTATTTCTTGTAGCAAGTTTCTTATGTAGAATCCAAGCAACAATATCCACACAAATCCATGATACCTTCATCGTTCCAAGTATTGTAATGAGAATTTCCAAACTGCCACAGCCGTTCGATCCATAAGAAAACTGCCCAGTTGCCCATTCATTACTACAGTGCCCATCTGTGTTTGTTTAATGCATTCCTTGCTTTGTCTACATACAAAATCGAATTTTTTGATTTCGAAGAATCCGAGTTCTAGAATCTGGTACCCCAGCTTGCAAGTTTTGAATCCATAAAATTTACAGCGGATCTGTTCAAGCACATAACACAAATTCTCAAAGGTTCCCGGTCTCCGTTTCTCTTTCGTTTTACTCAGCCAAATTAATCACAATTCAGCAGTGATTGCAAAAAGAGGATATACCTCTGGTTTCACTAACCTTATCATATTTCATTAAGAGTATTTCAGAGAGTTGAAGCAAAGTCATGGGAAAGTTACTTATATAAGTTTCAGGGATGATTTTAGGGGTTAAATTTTGTTTATTGTCTAATTTTTCATGGTTTTTTCAAAAGCATATTGGTCATTATAAAAATGATTCGCCCAAATTTTATAGGAAAAAAATATTTTACCTTTAAAATCGCCAAAATTTTATATAAACTATATAAAATTCTTAAAAATTTGAATATTTTTACAAAAATATAATCAAACATTTTATAATTGGCATATGAAAGATTAGTAAAATTAACAAAGCTTTCTTGACTAAGCAATCATTCTCAAAATCTAAAAAAAAATGAATAAAAGATTTTAATATGAACAACGTTTTTTCAGTGGGGCTCTATGCGTTGGACATAAACGATAATTGGAGAATCGCAGAAGATCTGGTGGAGAACAAATTCCACAATCGTTTTATTTTCCAAGGAGCATACATTTTGGAAATCGTTGGAAAGCTTTTAAAGCATATGAAGACCAAAAGATACATTATTTAATGTGTGATATTTTTTTAATGTCACATTTAAAAAACATATAAATATGTTTATATATATATATTTTTAATGTGATAAAACACCATATGCAAGACACTTTTAAAAGTGTTGTGAATCATATGAAAGGTTTATGCTCCATAAAGAAATTGGAAGTTTGATTTAAAGTTTTTTTTAATATAAAAAACATAAACGTGCAACTTTATGTTATTGTAAAACATTAAGAGTTTCTCTCTTAGACATAAGGGAGAGAAAGTGATATTATAGTATTTTTTTTGTTGGGAGAAACTTAAATTGTTGTAGTTTGAAGTTCTTATTTTAAGGGTAATAAAAGAGTTAATTATGATGTAGTTGAAGCGATTAGTTTATTTCAAGGGGCAAAAGCTTAGATTGGTGTCAAAGAATGTTTTAAATAAAATATAATTGTATTTTTTTTATTTTTTTTCGTTGTTTACTAAGAAATAAAGGGACTTGAGATATTAAATTTTTGAAATTGTAATTCTTTTTTCAAAGAGTTGATTAGAGACAAGTGCAAAGCTCAATCAATTTCTTTTTCCAAGTGATTATATGAGGGTTAAGGCTAAGTCTTGATAGTTTTCTTTTTCTTTGCAACATAGTGTGTAGTGTTCTTCTTGTCTTCTTTTGTGGTGTGTGAATTTTGGCGTATATTCTTACTTCTTAAACATGCATTCACAATGTCCAAGTCTGATAAACTTGAGGGTTCAAAGAACTATAAGGTATGGAAATGACATATGGAAAGCACGTTGATTTATAATGAGCTATGGAAAAACACATGTGATGGTGATGTACAACCAACTAAACCCACTTACGCGACATCACTAGCTAAATGGGAGCTAAAAGATGAAAAAGTATTAATATTAATCAAGTCATCTATAAATGAAGAAATGTATGTTCACATTCAAAATGCCTATGCCACATTGTCTGCATGGAAAACGTTTAAGGATATGTTTGACACTCAACCCGAAACAAAAAGGGTTGATCTTCAATTGAAATTGCTTCAACAAAAATTGACCGAAGGTGGAGATGTACCTGAGTACATCTCCAAACTAAAGAACATCAAACAAGATATATCTAAGGCCGACTTTACTATTGTAGATGACAGTTTGATGACAACGATCTTGATTGCAGGGTTGCCGTCCTCTTATAATTTTTTTTTGGAAACTTTGCAGTTGACAAGAAAGTTAGATAAGATCACATTTGATCAATTGAGTGAATTGTTAGCTCAACATGATAACATTTTTGGGAAGGAGAAACAAGTGGGTGAAGACGTCTTCCGTGCAGACGCAAGTACTAGTAAGCCATCAACTCAAAATTCAAGAGGAAGAGGAGCTCAATTCAACAACATAGGACGTGGTAATCAAGATCGATCAACTTATAGAGGACAAGGTCAAGGAAGAAGAAGATGCAATGATCAAGGAAGAGGAAGCAATCAAGGAAGAGGAAGCAGTCAAAGAAGAGGAAACACAAATTATCAACGAGAATCAAACAACTTTAGGAGAATTCAATCAGAAAGAACTCAAAATCACAATAATCAGTATGGAAGAGGCTGCGATTTCAGTCAAGTTGTATGCAGACGATGCAACAAAATTGATCATTATGTAGAATATTGTCGTAATTCAATTGATAAAATAGCAAAGTTTGAGCAATAATCAACATCTGCACAGTATGCTAATGATCAAGATGACTATGCTTCATAATATGTTTTTACTGCACTTCGGAATTCAGAATCAACAACTTTATAAGTTTCCCATTATTCTCTTAAAAGTGATTATGAAGATCTTGGATCTCAGATATTGGAGCTACTCAATACATGGCTTTCCGACGCCATTTCTTTTGGACATTTCAAGAATGTCAACTAAATTCGATATTTTTCGATGATGTTATGACACACACACCTTATGGAAAAGGTTCAACGAAATTTTCTCTTCTTGACATTGGAGAGAAAGTGATATCGAATGTTTGGTATGTCCCAACATTCAAGAAGAATTTGTTGTCCTTAGTGACGATTTGACAAGCAGGATATCAAATTATCATGGAAGACGGGTGGGTGCAAATCAACTCCAACAAACAAAATTTGAATATAGTAAATGACAGGATATGAAGCTGGAAAACTTCTTAGGATGAAAGGAATAGTCATTCCTTGAAAGAAAGATTTTGCGGGAGCTATGGATTCAATGACTTCACCAATAAGATTATGACATGTACGACAAGGACATTTTAATTTTGAAAGTATCTCTCAACTTCAAAAGCAGGGAATGGTAAGATGAATTCCCACTTTTAAAAATGAAAATGCAAGATGTGAAACCTACATTTAAGAGAAACATAATAGACAGACATTTCCAACAGGTTCATGACATGCAAACAAATGTTTGCAACTTGTTCATAATGATCTTTGTGGAACCCTAGAAACTTCTCTAGGTGGCTGTAAATGTTTTCTACTCTTCATTGTTGATTATAGTAGAATGACTTGGGTTTATTTTTTAAAAGCAAAGTCCGAAACCTTCGAAAAGTTCAAGGTTTTTCAATGTCTGGTTGAAAATGAAGCCAAGGAAAATATTGGCACATTACAAACTGATAATGGAGGGGAATTCACTTCCAATGAATTCCAAACGTTTTGCAGTGAAAAGGGAATCGGAAGGAAATTGACAAATGTATACACTCCTCAACATAATGGAATAATTGAAAGGATGAATCGCACTTTGTTAGGCATGGCTAGATCCATGTTAACCTTCAAAAATTAAGTCCCGCATACTAGGCTGAAGCAGTTCATATCATTGTTTATTTAAGGAATCAATCTCCCAGTGCTTATTTGGATGGGATCACACCATATGAATCATGGTATTGACTCAAACCTTGAATCAAACATCTTCGAGTTTTTGATGTCATATATCATGCATTAGTTCATAAAGAAAATCAAATGAAGTTACATTCAGGAAGTGTGAAATGTATCTTGCTTGGATATTCCAATGAGAAAAATGGATATTGCCTTTTATCCGATGACAAATTCATTGTCAGTCGAGATGTTATATTTGATGAAATAGAAAGCAAGAGTGTTGCAGAAATATAAATCATTCTTGAAAGATTGGACAAAAAAGTTGATAAAGAGAAAATCATGTTGCACAATCAACCTAGTCAACAATGTTGGTTTGAAATTGGTTTAACTTCTCAAGAACATGAAAATTATTCATCAATTTTATCTTCTTCTTCATCACAAATTTCATTTGAATCTTCATCCAGTAGTTCATCGGATGATGACACTCCACCTCTGAATACTTCAGAGGAAAGAAGAGCTTCTATTTTTATTAATCCTATCTATAATAATGGTGAAAATTCAGATCCCCAAATGAGTCAACATCAACTCCCAAACTGGGATGTTCAACTTTTGAAAGATGTGAGACCTAATGAACGAAATAAAACAGGTACAAGAAGTTCAAACAAGAATGAATAATTTTTTTCTTTGGTATCACATGATTTTACCGAGCCTTCAACTTTAAAAGAGGTTGTAAAACATGGACAATGGCAACACACAATTCTTGATGAGTATAAAGCAGTGATAGAGAATGGGACTTGGAAAATAGTTGATTGTCCTTCAGATGTTAAACCCATCGGATGCAAATGGGTTTACCGAATTAATTATAAGTCAGACATAACGATAGACAAGTATAAGGCAAGACTTGTAGCCAAGGGTTTTGCATAGCATGAATGGATTGATTATGAAGAAACTTTTGATCCAACAACAAAGTGGAACACAATTCGAATGGTACTTGATTTATCATCTCAAAAAGGATGGAAGGTACATCAGATGGATGTCAAAAGTGCCTTCCTCAATGGAGACTTGTAGGATGAAGTATATATGGCTCAACCTCCTAGTTTTGATCTTGAAGGACATGAACACAAATTTTATAAGTTAATCAAGGCGTTGTATGGATTGAAACAAGCTCCGAGAGATTCATATGACAAAATGGATGATTTCCTTCACAAAGTTAGATTTCAACTAAGTGAATCTGATGATACCTTATGTGTGCACCTACAAGGGAAAAATATGGTAATTTTAGTCATGTATGTTGATGATTTGATCATTATTGGAAACAATGATGATCATATTGTACATGTAAAGAAGGAATTATAGGCTGGATTCAAGATGCCAAATTTGGGATTACTTCACTACTATCTTGGAGTTGAAGTATTTCAACATTCAAAAAAAAATTTCATTAGTCAATGCAAATATGCCTCTGAGCTATTGAAAATATTTGGTATGACCAATTGCAAATCTGTTCTCACCTCGATGGAGCAAAATTTAAAACTTTCAAAACTTGAAGGGGAGGAATTGGTAAACAACACAAGTTATAGGCATTCGATTGGTAGTTTGATTTATTTGACAACCACTCATCCAAACTTATCATATGCAGTCAATATTCTCTCAAGGTTTATGCAGGAACCAAGGGAAAGCCACTGGAATGCAACAAAATGAGTTCTTAGATATATTCAAAGTACAAAATATTATGGTCTTCTATACAAGAAGAATAAAAAAATTGTACTTGTTGGATATTCAGATGCATATTTTGCTAGAAGTATTGATGATAGGGCATTAACATCAGGTTACTTGATAAATATGGGATCAACAAAAATTTATTGGAGTTGTAAGAAGCAAACTACTGTAGCAAATTATTCCGCTGAAGAAGAATATATATTAACATTGGAAGCAACATGTGAAATGGTTTGGTTACATAGAGTTTTACAGGATTTGGGAATTCTTCATTGTTAATTAATAGTCAGTCAACCATTAAACTTGCTAAAAATCTAGTTTTCCATAACAAAACAAAGCATGTCGACACAAAGTATCATTACACCAGGACACTCATTGCAAAGGGCATCATCAAACCAATATATTGTCCTTCATAAGATCCGATTTCAGATATTTTCATGAAACCACTTCACAGGATCAAATTTACAAAGTTTAAAGAAAAACTTGGTATATGTTCCAATGTACTTTCGGATTAAAGGGGAGAATTTAAATATTATGATTCTAAAGTGCTTAGTATAATATTATTTTATTATACTTAGGCTTTTCTAGAATGTATTTAGTTAGATTAGATAACGAGTCTAGAAAAGAGTCGCTTCTTAGAAGCAACAAAATAACAAATTGTTAGAATCTTTATTTAATGTAAATGGACACTTGTCATACTCACATGATTATGTGATAATATGTCCATACCAAAATTTAGCTTAGAATTATTTTTGATGAGCTTATTAAAGCTCTCATTTTCTCATGCGATAGTAATGTTGGAGATTGTAAGCTCTCACATTTATTGTGTAATTTCTTTTCCCTCTTTTAATAAAATTTGTGTGTCTCAGGAAATTTACGCTCTCTTCAAGTTTTACTATGGGAAGACAACTTTAGCTTGTATACATGTGACAAATCCTAAGACAAAATGTATTTCCCAAGTCACTAAGTTAGGGGTAGGTGATGTGATGGATAACTTATGGAAGGGAAAGAGAAAATACTCATGAATTGATCCTCAAAGTCATGTAAAATGATGTATAGGTATTTACACTTGTTTGGTTAGCTTTCATGAGCTAGGATTTAGCGTAGAAGCCTTTAAGAGGGAGATTTAGCTTTGAGTTACCATTTCCTCGACAATTTTTCTTACTACCCCATTTATTTTCTTTTTTCTTTGTTTACTTTCTTTCTTTTTTTCATTTATTTAAGTCCATTTTTTCGTTAGATATTCATAGACAAGCATGGGACTAGGGGCGTTGGACTAATAACGATGTGGCATAGCTCGAGCTTTATCATTTTTTGGATTTCAACTTTTTTTTTTTCTCTTCACCATGTCGATTCTTAGTTCAACTGATTCAACCCTCCCAATGTAGAACCATGCCTTGAGTCGGACTGGTGGCTGGTTCCATAGTGAATTGAGTAGTTTTTCCATGAACTGTCTGGTTTCACTAGTTCCAATTATGAACCGATATGGAACCACAATGATCCCTAATGTGGAAAAAAAGTGGAACGAAAAATAAAAGGAAAAAAACCACAAAAAGTTCCCCCCTTCCCCGAAAATACACTAATTGAAAGTTATATAATTACACCCCCACCTATTTGCCTCACACTTATCTCATTAATGGATTATGAGCATTTAGAGTTTGTGGTGTTGGGTTGAAGAGATTTGATTTGGAGTGATCTTGTAGTCGATTTGTCATTGTTTGTGGGATTCTTATGGTGGATTTGGCATCCAAATTAGTGGGCTATATCTCATCTACAATCTTGGCGTAGTTTGTGATTGAATTGTTTTGTCCATTAGAAAGTATGTTTCAAACCCTCATATTTTTCTCATAAATAGTAAATTTATATTTTACACTGCGAATAAATTATGATTGGGTTCATTACTTGCATTTACATATTTCTTTTCTATTTGAGACATTACCAAGGCCCCCAAGTCGAAAGACCCTACATTGATATGGTGTGATGTGGTTGACAAGGATATGTTTTGCAAATACTATAATAAGTACATAAGAGAGGTGGGTGGGATTCATAGATTGAAAGAACACTTAGCTTATGTTCCAACACAAGTTAAAATATGCCCTAAAGTTGATGTGGGGATTAGAGAGGAACTTCTAACCCATATTGAGACCTATCAAGTCGAAAAGGCCAAGATGAGAGAAATGGATTATGAAATAGGGAGAAGGAGACATATTGCATCCCAAGGCAACCTTAGTTTTGAAGGCTCCTCTAACCCTTTTGTTAGGGACCCCTTTAATTTGTTCCTCCCATTCATGAAAAATGTCTTAAAATTGCAGTTCCACAAAAAGATAAAGAATGTTGATGGGTTTTTCCCACCCTCCTCCACCCCTACTAGTGGCATTGAGGCTTAATCCACCTTTGATAACCATTAGAAAAAGCAATACAAGAATCTTCTTTCGAGTACATGACTAGATGGTGGTATGATGCATATATTCCATTCAATGTTTTCCACTCACCTTATTCTAACCCATGTTAGATGTCATAGTTTTTGCAACTAAGGGCTTCAAAGGACCTATTATGCATGACCTCATGGGTCTCTTTTATGGAAATAAGTTGAATCCATAAATTACTTCTATAATAGTTTTAAAGAATCATGGTCCAAAACTATCATCACGTCAGATGGATGGAGTGATGGAAAGTCTCGTACTATTATTAATTTCTTTTTTCTTACCCACGAGGAACCATGTTTTTGAAATAAATGGATGCATTTGATAAAGTGTGAAAAATTATTATTTTATCTTAAGGGTTCCTTGGAGAAACAACTTCATAGGATCTCCTATTCCATCATCTTTCTTTTCTTCTTCCATGTGAGGTTGCTTGGGCCAATGATGAAGATTTTCACCAGGCTTGGTTAGCTCGAGGCCCAACTCCTTATAAATTGGCTTTGTGGGGGACATGCACAATGTTTTTTTTGAGAGAATATTGCTTTGATATCACTAATCCATATTATGTTGAGAATGAAAAGAAAGAACATCCCAGTGGAGAACATAAAACACAATGAAACATTATATGCAGTGAAAACCCAATTCTATTTATAAATCAATGGTGAAAAACATTGCAATATACATAGGAGTACAAAGTGGTTAGAATGGTGGTAACTTATTTATGAGAGACTATGTGATAGTTACATTCATTCACAAAAACCCATAACAAGAGGTTGGAACTAGATTCTATCATAATTTCAAAATACCTATAAGGAAAAATCCATAAATCCAAGTACTCTAATTCTACTGCCTTGATGTGTCAAATGGAAGTCATGCCCTAAGGATCCTAATTAGATCATCAATTTCACAAGGCCATAAAATTTTCATATGAACTCCATTTTGAGCATTCTTTGGAGTGTTACAAAGCTTACTTTGAGATCTACAAGTTATGAAGCTTGAAAATAGTGAAATTTCCAAAAATACATGGAAAGGGCCCAAAAAATGCATCAGAATTTTAAAACCTATAAAACAAACAAGATTTAGCACTATTAATGAGACAATCATAGATTTATATGGTCACACACACACACATAGAGACTTTTGTTCATTGAGATGTTCCAGTCTATTTATGAAACTATTCCAAGTTACCTCAGAGGCGAAGAATCAAGTTGAGCCTTGAAGCCATGCTTGTATATAAAATATTGAGTAACGTTCCTTACTGTATAGCTGATATAATATGTGTTTTCCGCTGTTACACTTTAGTGATTTTTGGGTCAGGTGTTTCTTCAAAGAGTTCACTACAATGATTTGATACCCCTGAAACAACCCTTTATGACCGTTGTTATGTTTTAAGTTGAATGCTGGTTCATGAATTTTTTCAAACACTTTGACAACATGCCCTAATACCACTATAAATACCCCTTTTTAAGCTGTTGTTAGGATTTTTTGTGTATTAATTTCCAGATCTCACTTGTGAACTCCCTTCATATTGCTATGAGGGATTTATGAATTTTTTTGTTTGAATACTGGTAAGTGTTTTTTTTGGTTCAATATTATTGACAAACAATTTCAAAACAACAACAATGATTGGCACACAAGAGATTATTTGCATTCAAAGTAAAAATAAACAATTATTACACTTGATAGCAATGATAATACCTTCACTAAAAACTGTTATAACAACAAATCAACTAGCAAGTATAGAGATGGTACATGAATATTACTTCTGACATGTGTACAACCAAAATATGGCATGGTTTGTTGTTGATTCCAAATGTGAGAAATGAAAACTCTATTCTACAGAAAACGACTCCTTTAGAGCCTCACAATATGATATATGAGGGAACACTTCTCTTCAATGTCCATCTTGAGCTACAATTGTAGTATGACCCTTCCTCAAGATGCCACAATTTGTTAGGGACTGGTGCGAACCCCTTTTAAATCCCTCAAACTCTACAGATAA
>ML806415.1:37710-65353 GCA_009831015.1 Picea engelmannii
TGACACAGGTGTGAGAATCGAACGTGAAACTACCTATTTACATTTCCTTCCATTTACACGACACTTGCCAATCAGTCTACACCTCTGCGGGCGATCTTAAAAAGTAGTTTTTTTTTTTAAATGAGTATATGAATCTATATTACTTGTAAGTTTTATGATACAAAAAGTGGGGATCCTGGTCTGCCTAGAAGGAAACCAGACCAGGGGGTCCCAGCTGCTAGAGTTGATAGTTACGGTGGATGGTTCTGGTCTACCACAAGGGGAAACCAAAGCATACCTTCCATACCTAGTTTGAAAAACACAGACATAAAAAAAAAAAACTAAAACTTTCCCGCTAAACCAGAGTTTGTAACAGGTCTGAACTAACCTTCCACTACCTAGGCATAACCGACATTAGACTAACAAAATTCAAAAATCCGAAACTAAGAGGCGTTACGACACCTGGGGGTGCTCCTTCCCGCCATCCGCCTAGCTCTTGTTGTCTTCCTTCGGGGAGACCGTGCAGATATTCCTGATTTGGGATGGTCGCCTTGTCCATCCGTAGGCGTGATTTCCATGTGATGAACATATCGTAGGTAAAGGTGGAACTGAGCCGCCAACTGCTCCATCTTGCATTTTTGGTCCTTCTCTATCTCTACAAACAGTTTGATGATTGTTTCCAGACTGTTGATGCGATGCAGGATCTTGTCCAACATTGTCTTGTTTTCCCAGTTATCCTCCTGTTTGGATTCCTCCTTTTCTGAATTCACTTTCCCGATCATCATCTTGGTTAGCCAGGCCATCTCTACCATTTTTTGGTAGAGGGTTTCCCTGGGTCGCGTAGCCCCCAGATTAGTCACCCAGTTTGCTTCCAGCACCATGTCACCCCACTCTTTTCCTTTAATTCCTCTTCCCACAGGGTAATTTCTGCCTTCCCCTTCGATGCAACCAGAGTGTTGAAGGTTCCCTCCACATCTTTCGCTTCCTTCTCCATTCTTTTTAACTGTCGCAAACTTTCCGGGAATTCCTTCCCAGGGGGGCTCCTCTTCCTGTGCGTATGCTTCATTCGCGCCATCCCTCTTTGTCTGCCGTAGATCCTGCTCTGGCTACTCGGCCTGTACCTCACTTCACAATTTTCCTTACTCTTTCTTCCCTTGAAACTGTAATAATCCTTACTGCCGCACTCCTTCTGTTTGCTTCTACTCCTGCTGTCCCTCTTCTTATGGTATTTCCCCTCTACGAGCCTGTACTTCCAGCCATGATTTTCCCGAGGTGGTGAGCGCTTCCGTCATTATTTGCTGGTAAGGCTAGTTTGGTCATGATGGTAACACCTTTATCCATATACTTTCCATTGCCCTTACTCTCTTGTGATCCAACTGTGCCTATCCCTGTACTTGTACTGGGGGCTGGTGGATCGTTCCTGGTTATCACCTTCTCCCCATACCTTAATTCATTCGTTGCATTCAACTTGATGCCTGGCCATTCACTCGTACTTTCCCCACGACTCTTACTAACGTATCAACCTTACTTCTCTTCACCCACCTGCTGCCTATTGTGATCTTGCATGATAATTGGTGGCCAAGTGTTAGGAAATCATATTCTGCCTGGGTCCCACATTTCTTCCGAGAGGCCTTGCATTGTCCTCCTCGATGCGACTTTCCATTCTTAAGCTTCCATCACGATATTTTTCTGCCAAGTGGCTGCAGTTTGTCCTAAGTTGCCCACTCAGTATTCTGATCCAGGATTTGTCTAGTTCTGAGCCTTCCTTGTCGACCCCCTCATTGGCGAGTCTATCCGCTAGAGCATTTGCTAACCTACACACCCACCGCAACTCCACTGTGTTCAAATTTCTCAGATGCTCTTGGATTTTATGCAGGGAGTGTGCTAGGTGCCAATGTCGTTGAACCTTTCCCACTCTGTTTCCGTTTTGGAGTTATTTCACTGTTTTGATTACCAGGGTGGAGTCACCTTCCACGATGGTGTTTTTCATCCTTTCTCGGTGTAGGATTTCAAGGCTGAGTTCCAGGGATATGGATTCTGATGCGTTGTCTATTGAGTTTCCTATGCTCCTAGCGTACAGTCGGATGGTATTTCCACCACTGTCTCTGATCACTCCACCTGCCCCTACCACTCCCGTATTTCATTTTGTTTCCCCGTCAAAATTCAGTTTGAGGAACCCTGAAAAAGGAGGAGTCCAGTTGCGGATTCCTATCTGGAGTTTCGGTTCACGTCCCACAGGTATTCTGTTGCTCTAATCTTTCAGATGGAAAAATTCTAGGATGCAGGAGTCTTGGTATGTAATTGGAAAGTTCTCCTTATTGTAGTTGCGGCTCTACATCATTTCTCTTATTTGAGAGACTATTGCATCCTTCAGCCTTTCTGCTGGTAGGCTGTCATTCTTGAATATGCGCCCGTTCCTTTCTTTCTAGATTGCCCAGATGATCATCCCTGACGTTAGAGTCCAACAAAGGTTCACCATTTCATTTTCACTGTATCTTTCATTCCAATATTTGATGGTTGCATTGATGTTCCCCCTGACTTTATTGGATTAGCAGTAGATGCATGCTACCTAATCCAAAATTTCAGTTGTGTAGCTGCATTCGTCGAGGAGGTGATCATTTGTTTCCTCCTTGACCTGACAGAGATGGTAGTGTGAGGGACCTATGAAGCCCCTTTTCATGAGGTTCTCCTAGGTTAGAATTTGGTTGTGTAGTAATAGCCATTTGAACATTTTGATTTTTGGCCATTGGGTACTCTTCCATATATTTTCCGATTGTGGCTCCAGATTTTATTGGTCCTGGCACGCGATGTAATACCGTGCTTGTTTTAAATTGAATTCGCCCCCATTTTTCTTGCCCCACCTCAATTGGTCATCTTCTTCCGAGACCTCGATTTTCCTTTTCTCCAATTCCTCCTCCACCTCTTTCGTTATTGTTTCGATCTGGGCTCTATTTTGTGGATTAAGCTTGTCCCAGATCCTCCATCTGGCATTGCCATCCCTTTGCTTCCAGTATTGATGGATTTTTATTTTTCCTTGCCCAATCATTTCCTGTTGGATCTCCTCCCTATCCAGAGTTTCCATTCTAGTTTCCTGTTGCTACGCGTCCTCCCAGAACCTCGTTGTTATACCATTTATGACTTCCCAGAAGCTATGATTCTGGATCCATTTCTTATTTCTCTAGGAGATATTCCATATGGCTGATCCCTCCCTTGTGCCCATGAACCAAATTCGCTCATGGTCATTTACGTTCGGGGTATACTTGGCTTTCCAGAGATTCGCCCACGACACCGATTTTTCTTTTACCCATCTACACCATAGCTTTGCCCCGTAGGCCTCGTTGGTTGCATGTGGGTCTTGTAACCCCAAGCCTCCTTTTCTCTTTGGTCTGCATACCTTGTCCAAGTCCACTAGGGCCCATTTCTTTTTGTTTTCTATGACTCTCCATATGAAATCTCTTTGGATGGCTCTTATCTTTTGTAGTATTCCTTTGGGGGATGGAAACACTGACATCATAAATGCCATAATTGCTTGTAGAAATGTTTTGGTGAGGATAAGCCTTCCGACAATGTTTAGAGATCTGTATGTCTATTTTTTTACCCTCTCCCGCAATTTACTGATAACTCCTTCCCACGTAGCATTTTTTCAAGATCTATCCATCAGGGGGATTGCCAAGTATTTCCTTGGGAGCGTTTTACGTTCAAACCCCAAAATGTTGGCCAAGTTTCTTTGAATTGCCCGATTAGTGTTGAAAAAATATATCATGGACTTGGAGTGATTGATTTCTGCCCCCGAGGCTTCCCCAAAGTCTTCTAAGATTTTTTTATAAGCCTTCGCTTCCTTTACCGTGGGTGTGCCATGGAGCAGGGTGTCATCAACGAACTGTTGGTGTGTTGAGGTTGGAAAATTTTCAAACGGTTTGAGGCATTTTATTTCACCAGCTGCAGTTGCGCTTTTTATACTTCCACTTAGCCCTTCCATCATTAGAATGAACATGAATGGGGATAGCAGATCCTCTTGCCTGATTCCTCTAGATGGATAGAAAGGTTTGGCCGGGGCTCCATTTATTAATAGTGAAAAACTTGTCGTTGAGACTAGAGTGATGATCCAATGCTGGTCGAAACCAAAAGCTTCCAACGTCTTGGCCATGTAGTGCCAACTTATTTTGTCATAAGACTTCACCAGGTCAAGTTGGATTATCATCCCCCCTCTCCTTTGGCTTTTCACCGTGTGGATTATCTCATGGGCTTGGATGATATTGTCCAGGATTTGTCTCCCTTCCACATAGCCCACCTGTTCTTGTGAAATCAGTGTGGGAATGAGTGGTTTCAGTCTATTGGCTATGACTTTGGAAATTATCTTGTAAACCACATTGCACAAAGATATTGGTCTGTAGCGATCTTGAGTCTTAGCTTCATTTTCTTTTGGGATTAGAGTAATCATTATGGCATTTAAAGCTTTCAGGATGGAGGCTGAGTGCCTGAAATCCTCCACCACCCCATATATGTCATACTTAACCACATCCCAACAGGATTTGAATAATTCCACTCTAAAGCCATCTGGGCCTAAGGCCTTTCCATTGGGAATCTCTTGGACCGCTTGGCTGATTTCTTCCTCTGCGATGGGTTTGCATAGGCTGACATTTTGATTCTCTGTGACCAATTTGGGGATGTGATGAGTTATCCTCTAGATGGTTGTGGATCCGTCTTGGTTGGCATCTTTCCCTATCCCCCGGAAGTGATTGATCGATGTATTTTCAATGTCCTGGTGGGATTCTCTTTCGATCCCGTCCTGATCCCTAATATTCAATATTTTGTTATGAGATCTTCTTGCGATAGTTGTTCTGTGAAAAAAATTGGTGTTCCTCTCCCCTTCCTTAAGACACCTTATTTTGGACTTTTGGTGCCACAGAGTCTCTTCCTGCTTGCATATTGCTTCCCATTCCTGGATCATTTGGATCTCTTCGTTTTTCCAATCCTCTGTGTATCCCTTTTCAATGCAAAGTTCTTGTAGCTTCCTCATCCTGTCCTCGATGCTTTTTTTCCCCTGGTCTATGTTCCCAAATACTTCTCTGTTCCTTTCCTTAAGTTTTTGTTTGATGTACTTGAGTTTCTTGTATAATTTGAACATCCTTGTCCCTTGGTCCGGTAGTTCCTCCTACAAGCATTAGTTGATGGTCTCCTTGAAGGTGGGATGGTCGATCCAAAATTTCTCAAATCTAAATGGCCTATTCTTTGGTGTGGTCTGAAAATTTGCTTCCAATTGAACTGGCCAGTGGTTTGATCCCCCCCAGGGGAGGATGCCGCAGTCTAAAGCTAAACCCTGCAAAATGATGGATTCCGAAACCAGGAATCTATCTAGCCTTGTGGCTAGTTGGTGATGAACTAGTCGTTTGTTGTTCTAGGTGAACTGTCCATTGCTGGTCCTGATGTCCAAAAGCTCCATTGTGTTTATGAAAGCTGAGAATTCTTCCGTATCCCTGTCCAGTCTTCTGGTGCCCCCTTTTTTCTCAGCAAGAGTAGTGATGATGTTGAAGTGCCCAACTAGAATCCAGTGGAGGTTTCTGGTTCGTTCTTTTAGATTCTCTAGGTCTAGGAGCATTCTCCTTTTTTCCTCTAGCACCTGGGGGCCATACACATTCGTGCACAAAATTTCCACCATGTTCCCTATAACTTGCATGTTAACAAAAAGTGTGTGTCTCATGGCTTTTGCTGTGAGTAGGTTGACCGATTGTGGGTTCCACAAGGTGAGAATTCCTCCTGCCGTCTCTTGGCTTTCTAGATCCAACATCTTGTACTTACTCTAGTGTTTTTTACTGATTATTTCCATTATGTCCAGTTTTCATTTTGTTTCTTGAATAAAACAGAGGTCAGGTTATTCCTTCCTCAGTCTATTTTTAAGGATTTGTTTCTTTCTTGGGATGTTTAGGCCTCTTATATTCCAAGTTATAATCTTCATTTAAACATGTGGGGGGGAGTTGGGGAAGAGATTTTTAATCTTACCTGAATTTATGAGCATGGCTCCTAGTTCTTGTAGGGCTACATTGTTTGATTTCCTGCCTTTCTTCCTCCTTTCCAGCTTGGGTGAGTGTTGTGTTTGTCCATCTCTTGTTTTCATTCCCAGGTGTCCTATCTCGCCATGCATGCACTTGGTAACTTTGGATTTTTCTTCCTCCCTTAGGAAGAAGAGATATTGAATGAGATCCAGTTTCTCTGTTAGCACATTGTCAACTCCCTGCCTTTTCCATTGTTCCAGTATGTTCATGAGGTCTATTCCTTCCCATTCCACAATGTCTCTGAGATCTGGGTCTTATGTTAATAGCTCTCTTGGTGTCATCTCAGCATCTCCATCTACTTCCTCCATTGGGGTGTTGGCTTCTTCATTTCCTTCTTCCATAGGACTCGCATTGCCTCCCATCTCTCCCTTTTTGTTTTGATTTTCTGTGTTCTCATGAGTTGCCTGTTCGCTTGTTTCCCTAGCTTTCATCTTTTACTTTTCCCCTTATTCTCCCTGGTTGGGGATGCCCCTTCCTTATGCTCTATTCCTGGCTTCCGGGTTTCTTCATGTTGGGGGATTTCCTTATCTTTTGTTTCCTCTGCTTTTGTGATTTGACCTCATAAAACCGTCCTCATCCTGCTGTAGTTTGGTGTTTTCCGGTTCTTTTTTTTTTATTGAGAGGACATTCTCTTAGTAGGTGTCCATGTTCATGACATCTTCTACATTGAAACGAGATCTTCTCGTAGTCTATGCTTTGTATCCATTCCTCATCCCTAAACTCGATGCTTATGGCCTCCAGGAGAGCCCCTGAGACATCCATCTCTATGCAGATCCTTGCATAGGATGTGTATCTTCCTTTTAATGTTGCTTCTGATGTCTTGACCTATTTTCCAATCTTGTTGCCTATTACTTCAAAGGTGGATGAAAACCAATAATCTAGCAGTAAGGAGTAAAGCCTTAGCCAGACTGGGACATTTTTAAAGGTTTCTTTCTCTGGGGAGAAGTTTTCCTTCCATGGGTGCATGTACAACCCCTTTGAGGCATAGAAATATGCCCCCCCTTCAAAGAATTTATCCCTGTCCTCTAGGTTCATAAAGACTACTGTGAAGAACCCTTTTGATCCCAGGTGGAGTTCAAATTCTCCACTTGGCTTCCATTGGTATTTTATCTAGCTGTGCATCATTTTGTTTGTGGGCGATAGGCACATGAACTTGCAAATTAGTGCATACGTCTTCATCTGATCCCGAAAGAGTTGCGTTTGGGGGTCTTCCAGTATAATTTTGTGGATCAATACTGTTTTAGGTTTACACGGGTTGTGCCCACCTATCCCCCTAGGGTTCTCCATTTCTTGCGTACCATTCTGGGCTTCTCTGGCCTCTTCTCCCACGCGATCACTTTTTCCTTGGTTGACCTCTTGATTATTTTCCGATCCTGATCCTGAGGTGCCTGTCAGAGGTTCCTTGAAACCGACATTGCGTGGGCCTTTCCCTCTGTCCACCACTACCTGCTTGTAGGAGGGAGTTCCATTCCCTCCCCCTTTGGTAACCATGTTGGCCGCTGCTGAAACCGTGCCTGTTAAACCCTAGATTGAATTTTTCATCAGAGTTGTCCCGAAAGGATCAATGTTCATCGCATTCGACCTTAAAAATAGATTATTATAAACCCAAACATTTTGAATTTTGAAACATTCTTCATTTTCATAACTAATTAAAGCATAATTATATATCCTAAAAATCTTTTTCATCCTCTTGATATCGAAGTATTATCTCACTAATATATTTAATCATAATATACATCTTGTTATTTTACATTTGAAACAATTTGAAAATGGATGGTTTTGTCATATTAGACTCATCAAAAAGTAATCTTATATTTATATGATAGATAATAAATATGCAATAGGCCTTTGTGCTATTTTTGAAGTCTTCAAGGAATCAAAATATTTTGGAAATTAAAAACTAAGAAATTGTTGGTCCTCTAACATAAGTTTGATATTAATTTAGATTTAATATTCATCTTAATAATTCTTTAGGAATATTGTTGAAATTTGTAATAATTATTCAAAATATTATACTCTAATTTTCATTGTTTTTATAGTTACGTGCATAAAACACTAAAAACAAACCCTAATTCAAAAAAAAACTTCATTCATAATTTCAGATTATACACATTATGAATTACTAAATTTAATCTAACATAATATGATCCATCAATGATTCATGTAAATTCTATATATATATATATATAATGTAGGTAGATTATTTGATGTCCTTTATGCTATTAACTTCCAACATAATGAGTTTGTATATGATAAATCCAGAGTTAAGTGTGTGCATTGATTGGATCATAATGAGTTTGTATATGATAGATCGAGTTATGTGTGTGTGCATTGATTGGGTCATTCTTTAGGGTGAAAAATGTTACTTATTTTGTTTGCATGTTAAACTAAATGAAATCTAATATATGGTATTGGCATCATGACTTGAACCATAAATACATACTAATAAATCTTTTTAAGTTTGAGTGAAATTAAATATGCAATTTGAAAATTGTATTATTAGACAAATAAATTTTTCCAGATTTAAGTAATATTAAATATTTAAAACTCTACAATTATAACATATAAATAAAATTTTCCAAATTTAAGTAATATTAAATATATAAAACTTGACAATTATGACATATAAATAAATCTTTGGAAGTTTAAATAATATTAAATATATAAAACTTGACAATTATAACATGATAATTTATACAATATATAATTAAATTTTAGTGATATTGAATATGCACTTGCAATGAAATCTCATCATAGTTATAACACAATTATTCACTGTACACACACACACACACACACACACACACATATATATATATATATATATATATATATATATATATATATAACACTGCTAATGCTACTAAATCAAATAATTTAAACTCACCTTATATCTTTACATTGCAGCTCACTTAACAAGTATAAGTAAAATTATTTTTTGGCAAATTAATCACTATTAATATTTATATTTTTAATAACTTATATTTATTTTCATAGTTGCATGGGAATAGCTCCAATCATCTTCAAACATCTCTGAAACTTGTTCTAGAAACTTGGGAATTTGAGATCTTTTTGAGAACTTCAACATCAATGAAATGAGAGCTTGGGAACTAGTTTCTTAAATAAAAAGCTTTAAATTAAAATTATATTTATAATTTTTGGTATCAATAAGTACCAATTTTCCATATTATTAAATTAAAATGTAAATATTTTTATCCTATTACTACAAATACATAATTTATTACAAATATTTTTATTGTATTTATTCAAAATATCACTATAAAACAAAGACTAAACTATAAGTAACACAAATTATTTAAATAAAAAAACTTAATAATACTCACTTTATAGTTGTGGATATGATATCTTTTAATGCATATATGTTTTCCTTCAAGTGGAGACTAAACATGAAAGTCCAATAAATCAATACCCTGTCCATGGTAGTTTGTTGTTGCTATCAACCAACCATATCATTGATTTTGATTGTATTTTCATATTATAAGAACAATATTATTTAGCTTTTTCCAAAACAAGAATGATGCTTCAAATTTACAAATATATTTTAAGTTTATATATGTAAAGTTTAATTTTAAAAATATGTTAAAATTTTAGATATGTATTTGTTTTTAGTTTTCTAATAGAATTTTTATGGATATTAAAGTTTTACCATTGTGTTAAATATATTTATATAATTAATAGCACAAATTAAATTAGTAATTTCAATATTGTAGTTGTTCCAGTGGGAACAATGTTATCCATACATTGTAATCTAAAATATTTTTTATATTATTTAATATATAATGTTGTCGCTCTCAATTTTACATTTCCTACAAATTTGTGAGAAATTTATACTAATTCGAAACATTCGTATCCAAGTTTTCAAAACTAGTACAACATAAATTATTTTATATTTAATATCACAATTAAATAAAATAAATTAAAGATAATAAAATAATCTTTAAATCTGATTTACTTCCTATCTGTGGATTTGATTCTCATGGATTATTTTTCAGACATCAACCCTTCTCAAATACTTCAATTTTCAATTATAAATGTACAAAATTAAATTAAATTTATGTTTGCAATGAAGAATTTGCAAAATTACACCTGGCCATTAAAAAAAATCTCTATCCTCCTGTCCTCTCCTCTAATAATACACCAGACTTTGAGTAATATAATTTTGTATATACATTATCCCATGTGTCAACCTGCAATGCTCGTCATTACGCACATAACTCTACCCTGTGAACTTTATCTCACGTACTAAACGGTTGAGAATATCCTGAGATAATAGAATCAAACGAATGTCTATGGATTTTACTTCTAATTTAATCTTAATATACCCTTTATTGAAAAATGCAAATTAAATTACACATATCAAATTTATACAAAACCATTGTATTAAATATTGAAAATTGAAATAACAATAATAAAGTGTATATGAGAATTTTGTGTGTGTCGTCTCACTTTAGCTATATTTTATAATGTTGAGTTTACCTTAAATCCAAAACCCTAACCACCCTATCAAATATTGAAAATTGAAATAACAATATTAAAGTGTATATGAGAATTTTGTGTGTCTCCTCTTACTTTAGCTACATTTTATAATGTTGAGTTTCTCCTAAACCCAAAACCCTAGATCTCCAAAGTGATCAATGGCTAAGATTAGTTTTCACAAACACTTTAATCAATGGCTAGGATTTAATTTAATTCACTAATGACAAATACTTAGACATTTCATTAAATTAAACTCAGTTATTTATAAGAAGGAATTCACTTTAATAATCACTTTATTAAAGTGATTTTCCTAAGTCTTGAGAGGTATTAAGGATGACTTTCACATATTAGACACAAAACCAATGTGGAAGTACTTGTCTGATGCTACAAACATCAACACTCCCTCTTAGTGAAGAAAATACTTTTCGAATTTCCACTTGACAGTGGTTCTCCCTTCGACCCTGGCATAATGCCGCACACATCATCCTGTACTAAGGCATCCTACTACTCTAGCTAAACTAATTCCTCCTCAATGACATAACATACCGGTGCCCTAAATTTTGGAAACTTCATTGAAGGCCTACTCTCCCTCAATGTGCTCCTAGGAGTCTCAACTTGCTCCTGAGTATTCGTCAATTTCATCTTGTACAAACTAGGTCTCCTGATAGAAATGGAAGGGGATAACTCTCTCTTCCCATCTGAAGGTTGACTCCTCACATTAGAAGTTTGTGAAATATGCTCACCCTTTAGAACCTCCTACTCCTCGTCCTTTGTCACTAACATCAATCCATGATCCAAGATCCCCTTGAATCCACCTACAATATTTCCTTGCAACATGTATACCTTGCCCTGTTTGACACCAAGAACTCAAGTTGAGTCTATTTCATATCCTTTCAGACGAATAAGAATCCGACCATCCTCGAATGAGATGGAACATCCACTATTTTCCATTATCAAAACTGAGAACAAATTCATTTTAAGCTCTAGAACATACAACACATCTGCCACCTTGAGAGAACCTCCCGACTTTAGTTGGAACCTGACTGTCCCAACTCCCTCTACACCACATTTGGCATTAGTTCCAAGCTCCACATGCAAATTCGAGTCCATCTCTGACCAATTGGTGAACAACTCATTTGTCCTTGTCATGTGACGAGAATCCCCACTATCCATGAACTAGGCACTATCGGAAACTGTGCCAGAAAGACAAGAGACTAAAATAAATCTTTCTTGAACCTTTCAACAAAATCCTTGACTCGAGTTTCTACAACTGCTGCTACCTACCGAGACTTACACTTCACTTTATTTCGTTCAAGATACTGTAAAGCATAGTGGCCACTCTTGTGGCACACAAATAATTCCACTTTTCTCATATCCTTCTTCTTTCTAGCCTATGTAGTTGACTCTCCACTTGTATTCCCCTTGCTCCTTTTTTTTTGTAAGTGATTTGAGATTCTATATTATTGAGTAAAATATTGTACAAAAAAGGCTAAGGGGTGGCCCCTGATATGCCAAAAAGGAAACTAGATCAGGGGTCCCCAAGATGCGCTATCTACACTAGTGGTAAGATGGTTGGGCCACCACTCGGGGAAACCGACCCAGTCTCCATAAGTTCGTTTAAAGAAGAAAAAAGAACTATACCATCTGAAATACATAAAAGAAAGAGCATATAACATGAGCTGGTCCTATAATGATAAGCAAAAGAACTTGATTTGGTGTTGCGCTAGTCCACGTAGATTGAATGATTTTCATCTCCTGCCTTCCTTACCTCATTTTCCTTTTTCTTCTCCACCGTGCACGTCCTTCTGATGATGGCTGGTGTTCTGCGTCAGTCTGGTAGAGTGATGTCCATGTGATGGACATAGAAAAGGTAGAGTTGGAATTGACCAGCCAGTCGGTCTATTTTTTCGCCTTGGTTCCTATGGTTCTCTGCTATGCCTCTTACACTGGCCTCTAGGTCACTGAGGCGACTCATGATTTCTATGATTTCCTTCTTGCAACCTTGGTTTTCCACCCTATTGGTCTCGTTCTTTTCTGCTCTCATCTTTCATATTAGCATTTTTGTATGCCAGACTTCCTCCACTATTTTGTGGTAGAGGGTTTTCCTGGCCTGTGTGGCCCCTGGGTCCCTTAACCCACCTGCTTCTTGGATGAGTTCTGCCCAAGCTTTGCCTTGGCACTTGGTGTTGACTTTCCTCTCCCATCTGTCGATGATTGCTTTACCCTTTGTATATGCCTACTCGAGGAAGGTGCCTTTGGCCTCTCTGGATGCCTGTTCCATCCTAGTGATCTTCCAGGCACTTATTGGGAGTTCCTCCCCCTGGGGTCCCCTCTTACTCTGGGTGTTCTTCGTTCTTACCATCTTTTCTTGTAAGTTGTGGCTTCTGTCGTACTTTCTTTCTCTGCTACTACTCTCCCCTTCCTGGTCTCTGGAATTGCTTCTAGTTGGTCTGTCGCTATCCTTGATGCTTCTTCTTTTAAAGAGTTTCCCCATGGGTGGTCTTCTCTAGGTAATCATTTGTCTTTCGTAAAGGCATATCTTTTGGTCCTTTATCTCTATTTCTAAGTGTGTGCGCTTGGGAGCTCTGTCGTCGCTCCAGTGCCAATCTTTTGCCTTACACGTTGTCCTCCAATCATTTCCACCCTCGGGATCTGGGTGTAGATGAGGTGTACCCATACCTACTGTCAAGCTCTCCCTTTGGTCTTCATCCTTTTTTAGTTGTGGCTTACCCTTTCCATTCTCCCACAACCAACCCCTGTACTTCCTTCTATTGACAGGACCTTGGTATCGTACCCCTTCTTGTGGTGTGACTGTGATATGCATTATAACTCATGTTTAAAAGGTGACCTAACAGATTCGGCCTCGATCCTACTTGCCCTTCGTTTAATTCTGTGTCTCCAGCCTCGATGTGGTCGCTTGTACTTCGACTTCCGTCATAGTCCTTTGCCGCTAGATGTGTATAGTCTATCCGAAACTGGCCACTTGGGATGCTAATCCATGTGGAATCCAATTATGATCCTTCCATGTTGACGCCTTCATTAGCAATTCTATCTGCCAGTCCATTTGTTGACCTGCAGATCCAATGCAACTCCACTGTGATCCCTTTCTATAGATGCTCCTGAATCTTCTGCAGATAGTACGCCAAGCGCCAGTGCCTCTATATTTTTTCCACTTTGGTGCCATTTTGGAGTTTCCTTACTGTGTTGATGACTATCATGAAGTCGCCTTCCACTATTACATTTTCCATTCCTTCCCTATGTAGTATCTCCAGACCTGTCTCCAATGCTCCAAATTCCACAACGTTGTTTGTTTAATTCCCCAAACTTCCTGTTTACAGTCGGATAATTCTTCCTTGACTGTCCCTGATTACTCCCCCCATACCGGTCCGTCCTGGGTTTCCCTTCGATGCCTCGTTGAAATTTAGCTTGAGGGATCCCTTTGGTGGCGGTTTCCAGTTGTACTCGGCTAAACTTAGTTGCGACATTCATTTCACTTGATTGGGGTTGTGTCTTCCTTTCACTTGGAAAGCCTCTAGAATTTTGAGATCCCGATCAGTGAGTTGTGCTCCTCCTGTTCGGAGGTTGCGACTCTGTACCATTTCCCTTGTCATGGATGTTATTGTTTCCTTGATCTTTCCAACCGTCCATATTTGGTTCCTGAATATGCGCTGATTACTTTCCTTCCAAATTGCCTAAATGATCATGCCGGGGGTGAGGGTCCAACAAAGATTCACCTCTTCGTTGTCGCTGTACTTTTCCTCCCAGGTATTTATAGTTGCGTAAATGTTTCCTCTGACCCTATTAGACTGACGAAAAATGCCTGCCGCCCAGTCCCATAACTCTGTTGTGTAAGGACATTCATCCAAGAGACGGTTCGTTGTTTCCTCCTTTTCTTCACATAGGTGGCATCTTGAAGGGCCTATGAAACCTCTCTTATTTAGGTTCTCCCAAGTTAGGATTCGGTTGTGTAGTATTAGCCACTGGAATATTTTTATTTTTGGCCATTAGGGACTATTCCAGAGCTTGTCCCAATGATACGCCGCAACTTCTTGATCCTAGTTTGTTATGTAGTGGCGTACTTATTTAAGATTGAATTCACCTCCATCTTTGTGCTCCCATCTCAGCTGGTCATTTGCCTCCGTGACTGCAATTTTCCTTCTCCCCAATTCCTGTTCCACTTCTTTAACTTCTATTGTGGTCTGGTCTCGAGTCTGTGGGGTGAGAGTGTTCTAGATTCTCCATTTGTTGCGCTCTACTTCTTGTTTCCAGTAATGGTAAACTCGGGTTTTTCCTTACACCATCATCTCCTGTTGGAGTTCCTCCCGACCCAGTTGTTCCATTTTGGGTTCCAGTTGCCAGGTGTCCTCCCAGAATCTAGCGGTTCTGCCATTCCTTATTTCCCAAAATCTATGTGTCTAGATCAAGGTCTTGTTGCGCCAGACTAAGTTTCATATGGCTGAACCCTCCTTGGTGCCTCTGAAGCGGATTTTGTCCTGGTTACTAATATCCGGGGCGTACTTTGCCTTTCACAGGTTAACCCATGGCATGGTCGTTTCTTTGACCCATATCCACCATAGCTTCGCCCCATAGGCATCGTTGGTTACTTGCGGGTCGTGTAGCCCAAGGCCTCCCTTGCTCTTTGGCTTACACACCTTCTCCCAAGCCACTAGTGCCCATTTTTTCCTTGTTTCCGCTCCGCGCCACAAGAATTCCCTTTGTATGGTTCTTATTTTTTGTAAAATTCCTTTGGGGGCCGGGAAGACTGACATCATAAACATTGGGATAGCTTGCAGAACCAACTTGGTTAGGATGAGTCTTCTTGCCAGGTTGAGGGATATGAAAGTCCAATTGTTTACCCGGTCTTGAAGCTTGTTGATTATTTCTTCCCATGTTGACATCTTGTAGGCTTTGTTTGTCAGGGAGATGCCTAAGTACTTGGTTGGGAGGGTTTTGCGTTCAAAGCCTAGGATGTTGGCTAAATTCCTTTGGATAGTTGGGTTGGTGTTAAAGAAGAAGATCATTGATTTGGACTGGTTTATCTCAGCCCCCGAGGCTTCCCCAAACTCATCTAAGATTCGTTTGTAGGCTTTCGCTTCCTTGACTGTGGGCATGCCATGAAGTAAGGTATCATCCACGAACTGTTGGTGTGTGTAAGTTGGAGAATTCTAATAAGGTTTGATTCCTTTATTTCCCTTGTTGCAGTTGCACTTTTTATGCTTCGACCGAGTCCTTCCATCATTAAGATGAATAAGAAGGGGGACATCGGGTCTCCCTGTTTGATGCCTCTTGTGGGCCAATAGGGTTTGGAAGGGGCTCCGTTTACTAGTAGCGAGAAGCTTGCGGTGGATACTATGTTGGTTATCCATAGGATCCAGTGTTGGGTGAAGCTGAAGGCTTCCAGGGTTCTGATCATATAGTGCCAGCTTATTTTGTCGTAGGCTTTCTCTAGGTCCAATTGTATTATCATTCCCCCTCTTTTTTGAAGCTTCAGGGTGTGGATCAGTTCATGGGCTTGGATAATATTGTCCATTATTTTCCTTCCTTCTACGAACCCCGCTTTCTCTTGCGACACCAGTGTGGGTAGTAGTGGTTTCAGTCTGTTGGCTATAACCTTGGAAATTGTCTTGTACACCACATTTCACAACGCTATTGGTCTGTAATGATCAAGAGTTTTGTCTTAATTTTCTTTGGGGATGAGTGTTATCAAAGTAGCATTTAGTGCTTTCAGGATGGAGGCTGACCTTCTAGAGTATTCTGCTACCTTGTAGACATCTTGTTTGACGACTTCCCAACAAGCTTTGAAAAACTCCGCTGTGAACCCATTTGGGCTTGGAGCTTTTCCATTGGACATTTCTTGGAGTGCTTGGTCTATTTCTTCCTCCACAATGGGTTTGATCAAATTTTTGTTTTGTTCTTCTGTTACCAGGCGAGGGATGTGCTGGGTCACCTTTTGTATGGCCTCCGTTCTATCCTAATTGGGTTCCTGGGCGATCCCGTGGAAGTGGTTTACTAGCGTTGTTTTGATGTCCTTATGGGACTCTCTTTCTATTCCATTCGGGTCCCTTATCTTCAAGATTTTGTTATGGTCTCTTCTGGCCATGGTTGTTCCGTGAAAGAACTTGGTGTTCCTTTCCCCTTCCTTTAGCCATCTGATCCGGTACTTTTGTATCCAGATATTTTCTTCCTAATGGCACCTTTCATCCCATTCCTAGGTCATTTGGATCTCCTCTTTTTTCCTGTCCTCATTGTAGCCCTCCAAAATGCAGGTTTCCTGGAGTTTTTTCATTTTTTCTTCTATGTTTTTCTTCGCTTGGTTTATATTCCCAAAGGTGTCCTTGTTCCACTCCTTGAGCCCATATTTGATATATTTTAGTTTCTTGTAGAGTTTGAACATCCTTGTTCCTTTCTTTGGTTTCTCTTCACTCCAGGACTGCTTGATATTTTCCTTGAAAGTCGAGTGTTCCAACCAAAATTTCTCGAATCTGAAGGCTTTGTTCTTAGGTGTGGTCTGGAAGCCTGCTTCTAATTGCACTGGCCAATGATTAGATCCCCCCCATGGAAGGATGTTGCAGTCTAAGGTTATCCCTTGAATAATGAGTGACTCTGACACTAGGAATCTGTCGAGTCTAGTTGCTACCTGATGTTGTCTCATTCGCTTATTATTCCAGGTGAAATGGCCATTTTTGGTTTTCATATCTACCATTTCCGCCGTGTCTATGAATTTTAATAATTCCTCCGCATCTCTATCCAATCTTCTTGTCCCTCCTTTTTCTTTGCGAGTGACATGATTATGTTGAAATCCCCAGCTAGGATCCAATGGAGGTTGTTGGCTCAGTTTTTGAGGTATGCTAGATCACTTAGCATTCCCCTCCTATCCTCTGGTGCCTGGGATCCATACACATTAGTGCATAAAATCTCCTCTGTGTTCCCAATGATTTGCATGCAGACCATAATGGTATGCCTTGTTGCTTCAGCTACTATTAGGCTTAGTACTTTTGGGTTCCACAGGGTGAGGATGCCTCCTGCCATTTGGTGGCATCCAATGGCCACCATCTTGTACTTGCACCATTGTTGTTGACTACTTGTGTCCATTCTTTCTGTATTACACTTGGTCTCTTGGATAAAACAAATATCCAGTTGTTCCTGTTTTAATCTATTCCTAAGGATTCATTGTTTTCTTGGGTTGTTTAGGCCTTTTATATTCCATGTTATAACCTTCATTTTAAACATGAGGGGGGGTGTTAGGGAAGATTTTTTTTTATCTTACCCGAGTTTATCAGTAGCGCTCCAAGCCCCTGCAGGGCTACACTGTTGGATTTCTTGCATTTTTTCCTCCGCGCCTATTTGGGTGAGAGTTGTGATTGTACCTCGTCGGCTTTGAATCCTAGGTGTCCAATCTCCACGTGTGCTCTCTTTTGGCCTCTAGCTTTGGATTACTCCCTTAGGAGGAACATGTATTGGATGTGGTCTAGTTTCTTTGTTGGTACATTGTCCACTCCCTATCTTTTCCATTGCTCCAGTATGTTCGTGAGGTCTATCCCTTCCCTTTCCACAAGGTCTCTGAGTTTCGGATCTTCTATGCCTACTTCGCTCGGTGTCATTTCCACCTCTCCCTCTACGTCTTGCATGGGGGTGTTGTCGTCTCTAATCTCTCCTTCCATCGGAGTTGCACAACTTCCTTGTTCCTTCTGGTTGTTAGGTCAGTCGGTGGGCTCATTTGTTGTTTGTTCTCATATTTCCTGAGCTGTTATCGCATCCTTCTTAGCCTCTTCCCCTTGATTGGTTTTATCCCTTCCTTCCAGACTCAATTAGACTTCTGGGTTATTTCCTACTAGGGATTTGCTCTGCCTTTTGTTGGCTCTACTTCTGGGGTTTGTTTTAACAAATCCATCCTCATCCTGTTATGGTTTGGAATTTCCCGTTTCTTTATTTTTATTAAGAGGGAATTCCCTGATCATGTGGCCATGTTCATGGAATCTTCTGCATCGAAAGGGGATTTGTTCATAATCGATGTTTTGGATCCATTCCTCGTCCCTAACTTTGAGGCATATCGCTTCTGGGAGTGCTCTCGACACATCCATCTCTATGGATATTCTTGCGTAGGATGTGTATCTCCCTTTCAGGGTTGCTTCTGTGGTCTTTATATATTTCCCCAGTTTATTCCCTATCACTTCGAAAGTGGAGGGTAGCCAGTAGTATAAGGGTAGGGAGTAGAGTCTCAGCCAGATCAATACCTTTTTGAAGGTCTCTTTTTCTAGGGAGAAATTATCCTTCCATGGATGCATGTACAGTCCTGTTGATGCATGGAAGTATGGCTCTCCTTCAAATACTATGTCTCTGTCCTTCAGGTTTATGAATACCGCTGTGAAGAAACCTTTCGAGCCCAGGTGGAGCTCCACTTCCCCATTTGGCTTCCAGTGATATGTTATCTAGTTGCGCAACGCTTTTTCTATGGGGCATAATCCCATAAATTTACAGATTAGTGCATGCGCCTTCATCTTATCTCTGTAGAGTTGCATCTGCGGATCCTCCAATACCACCTTGGGTATCAGTGCTGCTTTGGGTTTGCATGGGTAACGCTCTTCAGTCCGGTTGGTGTTCGTTTTCTCTTGTGACTCGTTCTGAGTTTATTTTGCTTCCACTTCCCTACATTCACTTTTCCCCTTGTTTCTTTCCTGACCTATTCCAGGGTCTGATCCCGAGGTGCCTGCCATTGGTGCCTTGAATTCTTCACCCCTTGGCCCTTTCCCTCTGTCTACCACTATCTGTTTGTATGAGGGGGTACCCTTACCCCCTCCTCTGGTGCTGATACTACTCTCTATAATAGCCGCAACTATCCAAACCCTAGCTTGCGGTTGCTCCGAGGAACGTGGTCCCCCCTTTCTCCTTCTTACCTGACTAGTAAGAGCCAGATTCTCATCATCACCAACCTATTGGCCTACTAGATATTCCTCATGTATCTCCTCCTGAATGAAATCATCCCATAGCCTGTCAAACCTGGGAAGTGTCTCCTGTGCCACAATGCCTTTGATGAATGGGGCCCATGGTTCAAAGAAACCATTTAGGGTTGTCCTGACCAACTCTTCATCTATCACGAATTTTCCAACAGTCACCTATTGATCACATACCCAAGATAAATAGTCATTGTATCTAATTTATTCATCTTGGCGTCTCTGAGTTTTTCACTCAACACCATCTTCCTGTTTGCATTGCTACTTTGGAAAATATTTGTCATAGCTACAAACATTGCCCTGGATGAATTCTTCTCAGATATGTGAGGAATCAAATAATCTTTCAATTCATATAATATGATCCTCTTGGATTTCACGTCCTTCAATTCATGGGAGACCAAGTTCTTTGGATCCGTCTGTGGGGTCACGATTGTGTTATCAAAATCCAACAACCCATTCTCTATTAGAATCAATATGACCCTAGTCTTCTAAGGTACAAATTTCGATGCACCCTCCATCATGTACTCAAACCTAAAACCAATTGTGAACATCTCCAAATTAGAATTTTACTAGGAAATACAAACTGCTAAAAAATGTGCCTTGTCCTTCAGACATAGCAAATTGAAGAATTTGTGCTTAGTCCTTCAAGCACAAAAAAGATCTTTGGTTTCCCAGATCTATGCTCGGGACTCTTCTATCCACTTCCCACTACCCTTGTTAGAAATAAAAAGATCTGCTCATTTTTCCATTGACAATATAGCAATATTGTCACCCAACCATATTTCGAAGCCAACCCCGATCACCTTAACCTTGATAGATAGAATAGTTCTAGAAGAAAACCCTTAGAACCAATGGCCAACCAAGGTAGCATACATCTCTCCAAATATAGCACACCAAGAAGAGAGTCCAAACCATAGCCAAGGAAAAATTCCAACCCATAACTAAAGACCAAAATCCCAGTTGCAGTAGTTGCAGCTGCACTCCAAAACTTGTGCATCACTAGTCTCTGTGAGTTGTGTGAGTGTGTGTCAAATGAGGTCTAGCGCCCTCTTATTTATACTGTTCCAACTCACCTGACTGGGCTGACTTCTCTTCCTGGAGACTAATAACTCAATATTAATTAATCTCTTGAGTTGACTTGTCTTCTAGGGTTATTATCCAACATTTTAGGGTTTCTCTTGCTTCCCGAAATATTCTAGTCTCTTCAACGTTACACGTAGATGTTAATACCTCTCGCATCTACCATAATATCAACAACCCATACCTCTTCCTGCTACCCAAACCCATTTCCCGTGCTTTCAGCAGTTTTCCCAAGGCCCTTATGGTCTGCCCGCGACTTGTAATATCCCTTGATATTTTTTTCGGGAATTTTGTCTCAGTCTGTAGTGTAGAATTTGTTGTTTGGTGTTTTTGGATATTTACTAATGCAAACATTTCATAAAAATTTCACTATTCCAACTTTATATTTATTTGACACCCAATATACATAACATCAAACAAAAAAATGACAATACCCCGATCTGCTATGATTCACTATATAGCACCAATATATGAAACTCAAGGCAATCACTATACTAACAATTTGCAACAACCATTACACATTGAACTAGAAACAAATAGAACTGTAAATAGGAGGTGAAGAACATGTTATTTATTTTTGTAGGCAATGTTTACATGTATTGAGGAAATGGCACTGCAAACAATTGCCAAAAGACTTCACACTTCCATCTATCAACACCCACAACAAAAGATGCCTAGATTTGTAAGGATAATGCATCTAGCTTAAAAGAAGTCACCTCTACCAGTCAACAAATTGATCCACATTCCCACTCGCCCAATAAACAGTGACACAACCCAACACTATGAAGAATAGGTCTTGATTTGAGATGGCCCACTTAGCCAAGGAGAAATACATTGGCTTGGTAGGAAATATGACCCAATAGTGATGAAACTTGACCTGAGTAAATAAAATCAACCTATATAGGAGAAAGGGACTCAAAATAATCTTCTAAATGCATAAAATCACATCCTTCAAAGATAACTTATTCAAATCACATCCCTCAAATCACATCCGATTTCCAAGTCGACTTCTTCAAGCATGAACTCGGCCGCCGACAAAGATAACTTAGTTGCAAATGGAAAATTCGCTACCAAATAAGAAACATTGAATCATAGTGAAGAAACCCGGATGATCTCTTCCCCAAATGACCATCTAGGGTGGATAGTCTCACCACCAAAACCAATCTCATAAATTTCTCCTAGGGTTTTCATCCCAAAAGTCGAAAATCCACAAGAGCTCTCTCAACTTGATTTTAGAAATTAGCAAGTAAATGAATGAGAGAGGGGTGCCTCATTTCCCTTTTTATTCTTTGGTTGACCCTTTTGTGACCTTTTTACCTTTTAATAAGTTTAAGTGACTCTTTCATTTCCCCATAGTCACTTAGGCACCTTTCTAATTACTTACTTGATGTCACCTTTTAAAAAAAATATTTTTATTCCTGCTTCGATCACATTAACTAATTATTAATTCCCTTTTCCCCGCTGACTATAGCCTACAATAATTACTTAGGATATTTCTTGAATCTCCTGGAGAGCTCATTTGGAAAGGGACATTACAGTCCTCCCTTCTCGAGATTTCTTATCCTCAAGCAACTGCAAATTCAGATGTTGCAAGATTTGACCACTTTCCCATGTGACATCCTCTGTTGGTAAGTCTTTCCATCTGATGAGGTACTCTGGGATCACCCTATTCCATAAATTACTCTCTTAGACCTCCAATATCTCCTCAGGAACCAATACTTGTTGTCCCTCCTCATCCAATGGAGGTAACTCTGTTGAAATAGTTACCTATTGTCCCAAAGCCTTTTTGAGGCACAAGACATGAAACACATTATGAATTTTTCTTCCCTCCGACAACTCCAGCTCATAATCCACCTCACCAACTCTCAGAATCACTCCATAGGGCCCATAAAAACATGGCTTAAGTTTCTCTGCACCACTTGTATTCAGTGAATACTGTCTGTATGGATGTAGCCTCAAGAATACCAAGTCTCCCACCTCGAAACTGCGCTCAATGTTGTGCATGTCTGCATAGATCTTCTGTTGATTCTGGGTCATCTGTAGGTTATCATTGAGATTTTTGAGTATGTCTTAGCTCTCCTGGATCCATTCCTTAGCTTTGGGATCCCTGCTATCCCCAAATTCCAAGTCAACAAAAGAAGGAGCATCATAACCGTATAATTATCAGAATGGTGTCATACCGATGGACATGTGATAAGTGGCATTATAATAGTATTCCCCTAAATTCAACCACTTCATCCATGGCTTCTGCGGCCCAGAAATGTAGTTATGTAGATACCCCTTGAGCCATTTGTTCACAATCTTTGTCTATCCCCTTGTTGGATGGTGGAAACTAGTGTTGGGAGTCAACTTTGTTCCATCCATCTTGAACAAATCCTGCCAAAATGCACTAAAGCACTTGGTGTCCTTGTCACTGACAATATATCTCGACAATCCATGGAGTCTAAACATCTCTTGGAAGAACAACTCTGCTACTTATGCTTCCTTGTACTCAAAGGATATGGAAAATAAATGTGCAAATTTGGTCAATCGACCGACCACTACATATATATAGTCTCTGCCTTGGACCTTCGGTAAACCTGTGATAAATCCCATAGATATTCTCTCCCACTTCTGCTTTGGGATGGGAAATGGCAATATTAATCCTACACGATGGGTTTGATTTGACTTGTTTTTCTGAAAAGTCACATACTCTCTCACATGATTCATTACATCCTCCTTGAGGCCCTTCCAAGTGAACCTTTCCCTGATCTCCCTATAGGTTTTAAAATATCCCAGATGCCCTACTAATGATGCATCATGCATAGCCTCCATGATCTTATCCTTTAGTGTAGATTTTGGAACTAAATATATACGATATTTGTAGTAGATGATGCCATCCACCACTTTGTACCTTCCATCCTGTACACTGTGATCCATTACCTCACAATAATTTTTTTTCTTGGAATATTCCACCAAGAGATGAGATTTCAAGTCAACCGAAATCTTTGCAAGCAGAAATACCTCTAGTTTCCTGGAGAGAGCATTTGCAACTGCATTATTCTTTCCTTTAACATAATCGATGTTAAAATAATACACTTATGGTTTTCTAACCCACTTTTGTTGCCTTTCATTCAAGTCCTTTTGCCCCAATAAATGCCTTAAACTGTTGTGGTCTATTTTAACCACAAATTTTCCACCTACCAAGTATTGTCTAAACTTCGCTAAGGCATGCATGATGGCGAGCATTTCCTTGTCGTAGATGGAGTAGAGTATTTCCAACAATGTGAACTTCCTGCTCTCTTATTCTATCGGATGCCTCTGCTGCAACAAAACTACTCCTATCCCCTCACCCAATGCATGGCACTCGAGCACAAAGGGCTGAGTGAAACTAGGAAGTGCTAGAACTGGGCAAGTGCTCATCAACTCCTTCATCTTGTCAAATGTCCTATGAGCCTCATTTGTCCACCTGAATTCCCCCTTCTTTGTTAGATCCATTAGTGGTGCATCCAATTGTGAAAAAACCTTCACAAACATCATGTAGTAGCTACAAATCTAGAAGAAACCGCGTATGTGTGAAATAGTTTTGGGTGGTGTCCAATCCATTATAGTCTGAATCTTCTCCCTATGCACTTGTACTCTATGAGCACTGACCACGTGGCCCAAGTATAAGATCTCTTTCATTCCAAACTCACACTTGGAATCCTTAGCGTACAATGATTATTCCTCCATGATGCTCAGGATATCCTCTAGATGCTCCAAGTGTTCTTCCCATGTTCCTCTATATATCAGAAGATCATCAAAGAAGACCAGTAAAATATTCCTTAGCTTCTTCTTGAAAATGTGATTCATGCATGACTGAAAGGTGGCTGGTGCATTGTTCAACCCAAATGGCATGAACATAAATTCATGATGGACATAATGGAATAAAAAAGAAGTCTTGGGAATATCCTACTCTCTGACTCTGATCTGGTGGTAGCCCGATCAAAGATCAATATTCAAAAAATATACTGCGCCATGTAGCTTATCCAAAAGCTCATCGATCCTGGGTATAGGGTACTTGTTCTTGGTTGTATTTTTATTCACTTCCCTATAGTCAATGCACATCCACATTGTGCCATCCTTCTTATTTACCAACACTACAAAAAAAGCGAATGGACTATAAACCGACTTGATATACCCCATCTTCGGCATGTTCTTAATATCCTTTTCAATCTCATCCTTGAATGTCTTCTATTGTCGATAGCGAGTGGTGATAATAGGTTTAGCTCACTCTTCTGATTCAATAGTGTGCTCAAATCCTCTGTCGAGTGGTCTCCTTAGAGGTATCTTCCAAAAAACTCAATCCTGTCTTCTCAACAATGTTTATATGTCTGTATGATATTGATGGTTGTTGTCTGAAGGTTTCTAAGTCATGATCACGAACTATGTTGCATAAGAGACATCTCCATGACTGAAAATACCCTCCATCCATTTAGCTGAGACGATCCTGGGAGCATCATTTGACATGCCCCGCAAACTACCTTCCTACCATCTGGTGCTTTTAACTCCATTTCCATAACTCGGTAGTCCACTGAGTGTTTTCTAATGGAAACAAGCCATTGGATCTCCAACATGACATTGGTGTCTTACGACTCCACTACATAGAAATCATCAGTAATTGTGTAGTTTCCCATAATAGTGCATAACTTTGGGATCTTCGGTGTGTAAGGCATAATACACCCACCAATTACCACTACATTAAACCCCTCGAAATCCACCTCAGGAATGCCTCTTTTAGCCACCCATGCCCAGTCAATGAAGTTGTGGGTTAAACCACCATCAATTAGTGCTATGACTCGTTGGATCTGTACTACACCATTGATCCTGAAGGTGTGAAATATGGAAACACTTGGTAGAGTGTCGATGACTCCACTCTTGACCTCCTCATGTGGATGCTCCTCAACTGATCTTTCCTGCTCACTTTCATGTACCTTCTCTGCTTCTTCCTCTTCCTCACTATATAATAACACCTCTATATAATGTTCCTTTCCCTTTCCCATACACCTATGCCCAAGTTCCCAAGGGTCCTTGCAGTTGAAGTAAATATTCTTTCTTCTCAATTCATTACAAGTTTCTTCATCCATCTTCTCCTTACTCGTTCCCTCTTCATAAAAGGGTTTCTTATCTTTATTCTTTTGGGGAATGAAAATTTTGGGGAATTTTTTTGTCTTCGGGACCGCGTCCTCCATGTCTCGTGTCTTGATAATAACATCCTATAGCATCTCATGTTTGAAGGATTTTACCGAACCACACAATGGCTCAGATAAACCCTCCATGAAAAACATCACCAATCTCTTCTCAGATGTTTGTCACTATGACTGTAAGCCTATGAAACTCAGTGGTGTACGTGTTAACGATAAAAAACGCATCGACATTTTTGAAAGAACGATGCCCAATCTTGTAAGGAAATTTTTTCTAGCTTCCCAAGCTCCAAATCGAAATCTGATTGCACCATTGGAAAGATTATGATCTGTAGATGTCGATCGACTATTGGAACATGCAAAACGGACATTCCACAGCTGAGAAAATTGATTTTTCCCAAAGCAGATTATTTCTGAAAAATCTTCCTTTTCGGTGGTTTAGGCAAACAGGACGACTGTTCATTAACCACTGAAAGCTGCGCTTTCGGTAGTTAATTCACCCAGAAGCTTTCCAAGTTAACCACCAAAAGCCTGTCATGTTCAGAAAAATCAAGTTTTTGCACAGATCAGGAATTTTCGAATCAGAATGAGATGAAACCTCTTGGAATAGACAGGTGGTGAATTATCAAGTCAAATCCAACAGTTATTTTTGACAAATTATGGAAAAAGGAGATGTTTCAAAGGTTTTGGACATCTTTAATTAAGACAGGAAATCAGGACACCTTGCCACATCAACAGATTCGACTTGGTCTCTATTTGAGAGTCATCCTTTAGCCTTGGGAGGCTGTTCTGCACTACACCAACAATCAACAGAGAGAAATCTGGGATTGACCACATTTTGGGGAAGCATCCCACTTCTTTTGCAACTGAATTTGGAGTTACTATTTTTAGTATATCTGATCCTTGTTTTTAGGATTTCAGAACTATTTTGTAATGCTATAAAGCTTAGGATAGAAGATGAACCAGGGGTTCGATTTTGGGTTCTACATGCTGCTACTGTAAGAGAGACCTATTCTTATTATATGAAAAATTACAAGCTTCCTTCAGTTGTGTTGTCAGATTTTTCTTTTCTGTTCTCTGATATCTTATGAGTGAAGGTTCTTTATTGATGCTTATTCAATATGCATGTGACTGTCATCTCACTAATTGATTGATTAAGTTGATAATCATAAGTTATTTCCTTGGTTATTAAACCCATTGTGCTTGTTTTATATGAGTATAATCTGGTTCAATAGCTATCTTCTCTTCCATTTAATCAAACCTTGTCTGACTGCATTACTAGAAGGCCTTCTGAGATTTTATATTTCTAGACAGTCTTGAAAACACAGTCCAGTCCCTAGATATTCATCTTGATCCAAAAACCACATCAATTATTAAGAAAATATTTCCCAAAAAGAGTTAGTTACCAGGCATCTTCGACTTACAACCTAGGAGAGTTTCTTGGAGTGATAACAAATTGGCGCCGTTGCCGGGGAGAGGAAATTGAAGCTTATCTTCCTTGGGAGACGACATAGATCCAACTTTGATGATAGACAAAGCCTAGACATTATTTCGGTTGTAATTATCTATCTGGCGACTCCATGAAGGACGAATTCAGTGGCGACTCCATGAAGGATGGATCTGTTGGCGACTCCACTGGTATATAAATGAATCAGATCTTAGAAAAGAGGTACGCGTTCTACAATTTCTCAAGTATTGTTGGTTTCCCTAATCCAGTGCCTAGTAGAGATGAATGGGAAAATAGCCTTCCCAGATTTCGAGGTGAAGAGTGGGAAGTTCCAGCTGAACATTTGCTGGATTTCCATGACTTCATTGACCGGCTTGAAATTGTACATGAAGATGTTCAAATCAAGCTCTTCAAATTTTCATTAGAAGGGATTGCTCTTGACTGGTGTCAGTCTCTTCCAAGTGCAAGTGTCAG